>JANZLX010159921.1:0-14834 GCA_025531955.1 Erythroxylum orinocense
ATGAATTTTGTTTGTTATTATACAAGTTAAGCTTTTTAACTTTGTTTATTTTTTTACAGGCATAACATTTGTGAAATCTGTTGATGCTTTAGATATGGTAAAAGATGAAAAATCATTATTTAATTTATTTTATGAAGTTATTGAGTGGGTTGAAGCGGATAATGTTTTTCATATAGTGACAGATAATGCAACAAATTATGTAGCAGCTGGGAAATTAGTACATGAACGCTAAAAGCATATTTTTTGGTCACCTTGTGCTGCACATTGTTTGAATCTCCTTCTAAAGGATATTGGTAATATGTCTCACATTGTAGAACTTGTTTCAAAGCCTTCAAAGGTAACTTCTTTTGTGTACAATCATATCATCTTCTTATCTTGGCTAAGAAAAAGGGAAGGTTAGAGAGAGATAGTGCATCCAGGGGCAACTCAGTTTGCCACTACTTTCATTACTTTGAAAAGTGTTTATGATCATAAGCATGACTTATAAGCCTTGGTTATTGATAAGCACTTTACTAGTCATAAATTGGCAAAGACTGTAACAGGAAAATCTGTTAGTTCTATTTTATTAGATAGTCAGTTTTGGAATGATTGCTTGATCATGGTGAAAGTTGTGGCTCCTATCATTTGATTGTTAAGAATTGTAGATGTGGATGAAAAACCTTCTTTGGGTTATGTTTATGAGGGTATTTTTAAGGTAAAAAATGCAGTGAAAGAGATTTTTAAATAGAAGCCACAATTATATAAGCCTTACACCGACATCATCAAGGCTCGATAAGACAACCACTTGAAGCTTAATCTTCACGCTGTAGTGTATTTTTCGAATCCTACTTTCTTTTATGATGAAGGTTATCATGAGAAGAATAGGATTGTATCTGCTCTTTTTGATATGCCTGATATAAAAAAAAATTTGCTGACTTGTCGAAAGGCATTCAAGAGATTCAAGTTTATCGTGATTGCCAAGGAACTTTTATTTGAGAAAGCGCTCTTAAGGCGTTAAAGTTAAATTACTTTTTAATTTTTAATTATATTCTTTAATTCTTTAAATGTTTATTATCTATAAGTATTTTGTTGTTTGATAATTTCAATTTTTTTTGTAGATGAATGATGGCGATTGTATAGGGGTAGTGTTCCAACATTGCAAAAGCTGGCTATTTTTATTCTTAGCCAAACATCTTCCTCGTCTAGTTGCAAGAGAAATTGGCACTTTGTGAACGCATTAACACAAAGAAGAGAAATAAATTGGAGCATCAAAGGCTATGTGATCATGTTTATGCCACTTACAACTTGCATTTGAAGAATTGGTATTATCATTTTCTACTTTTAGTTAAACGTTATTAACTTATTATTATTGTTTGCGATTTCCAACATAGTTATATTTGAACTTACCATTAATGTTTTGTTTTAGGTTGCCAAACAAGAAGATGAAATATGATCCTATTGATTATGAATCTATAGAAAAACTTGATTTTTGGATTATTGAAGACGATGGATCCCTAGAGCTTGTGAGGAAGATATTGAAAATGCTATTTATCAGGAAAATGCAATTCCAATAATTAATGAAGCACCATAACAACATGAAGGTTATTATTAATTTACTTTGTAATATAATATTAAAGATTAGATATATTAGTTCCAAGTGTAATATTGTTTATTATGGAATTAGGTGATGAAGAAATTGTCGAATAACCAAATTTGGAATCTGTTGAAGATGTTTATATTGGCAATGATGAAGGAGCATTTGATTTTGATCTCAACTTTAAAGAATATTATGATTAGTAATCTTTTTTTTAATCCTTTTGATAAAATATGACTAGTGAGCTTTGTTATCTTATTCTGTGTTGTGTTGGTGATCTAAAAAAAACTTGTATGTTTTGAAGTTTTTAGGTTGAATTTTGGAGTTTAAGTTAAGTTTACAATCAGATAAATAATTAAATAGTATGTTTAAAAATTATCTTATATATAATATATATAAAATAAAATTTTATATTTATTACTTATTAGTCACCGGTTCGTCCACGGTGAATTCCAGTTGAACCATTGACCCTTGAATCAATTGCTTCTCCGGTTCAATCACTGGTCCGGTTTTTAAAACATTGGTTTAGATAATAATATAATTACACATGATAGGAATCTTAATATCATGATCTTATCATAATTTCCTCCATGCTATGTTTTGTATCAAGGACTTCATTAATTTAATTTAAGATAAACATCAAATCTATAAATATATGAACACCGAAATAATGAAAAATGCCTTTATTAATCATTAAAAGATTTGTACAATAAGTGCTAAAGGTGATTGCCTTTAGAGCACTTCTCTAACAAACTCCCACTTGCACAAAAGTTAATTGCCTTGATATCTAATATCATAGGCGTGTACATATGACACAAAACTCTTTTGGGAAATAGGCTTAGTCAACATATCAGCTATATTCTAATTGGTGAGACCTCTCTCTATCTTGACATCATTTCTACCAATGATTTTTCTAATCAAATGGCAGCACCTGAGTATATGTTTGGACTTCTGATGAGATCTCAATTCCTTCGCCTACATTATAGCCCCGTTATTGCCACAATACAACTGTACTAGGTTAGGGATGCTCAGAACCACACCAAGTTCCAAAATGAACTTCTTGATCCAAACCGCTTCCTTTATTGCTTCTAAAGTTGTAATGTACTCTGCCTCTACTGTCGAATTTACAGTCGTCTCTTGTTTAGAACTTTTCCAACTGACTACATCACCATTCAGTGTGAATACATATCTAGAATGGGATCTGGAGTCACCCCTATCAGATTATAAACTAGCATTTGTATACCCGCTTACCATAAGATCACCTCCTCTATATACCATGAATACATCCATAGTTCTTCTCAAGTACTTAAGGATATTCTTGACAGCCACCCAATCACCCTCACCTGGGTCTAACTTGTATCTACTCATAATACTTAAAGCATGTGATACATCAGGTCTAGTATATAACATAGTGTACATGATTGATCCTATATAGCCAAAGCATAAGGAATCAAACTCATTTGAGTCCTCTCATCTTGTATCTTTGGAAATATAGATTTAGAGAGTATAATCCCGTGTACCATAGGAAGATAAACTCTCTTGGACTGCTCCATACTAAACCTCTTTAACATCTTGTCTATGTATGTAGACTAAGAAAGACTATGCAACCTCTTAAATCTATCTCTATAGATCCTTATCCCCAAAATATAAGTTACTTCTCCAAGGTCTTTCATAGAGATGTTCTTAGTTAACCAAATTTTGACTGATTGTAAAGTTGAGACATCATTTCCTATTAGAAATATGTCATCTACATACAGTACAAGGGACACGATTGCACTCCCACTAACCTTCTTATACACACACATCTCATCCGGATTTTATGAGAAACCAAACTCTTTGATTATGTCATCAAATCAGATATTCCAATTCCTAGATGCTTGCTTCAATCCATAAATGGATTTTTGAAGCTTGCATACCTTTTCTCCATTCATGGATATGAAACTATCAAGTTGTGTCATATACACATCATCGGTTAAGTTTCCATTAAGGAAAGCCACCTTCACATCCATTTTCCATATCTTATAATCATAATGAGCGGTAATAGCTAAGAGTATCCTAATGGATTAAAGCATAGCTACTGGGCTAAACATTTCATCATTGTCAACACCTTGCCTTTGATGATAACCTTTAGCTACAATCCTAGCTTTATAGGTAACTACATTACCCTCCATGTCAGTTTTCTTCTTGAAAACCCATTTCCTCCCTATGGGTTTTATCCCTTCGGGTGGGTCAACTAAAGTTCATACTTAGTTTTCATACATGGAATCTATTTTGAATTTCATAGCTTGAAGCCATTTTTCATACTCTGAACTCTTCAGATGCTCTTCATAGGTAGTAGGCTCATCATCTTCTATGAGCAGGACAACCCCAAACTTTCATGTGAGAAAGATAAGGTTTCTTGTTAGTCCATATCTTATACAGAGCAACATCAGCTGACTTAGATGAGACTCTATTTAATACATAAACAGAAGTTTCAAATGCAAACCCGCAAAAGGATTTTGGTAAATCCACTAAACACATCACAGAACTCACCATGTCAAATAAGGTTTACTTTCTTCTCTTAGCCACACCATTGTTGTTGAACCTCATTATCGGAGTCCAAGATGTTGGACCTTATTCCCATAGCCCAACTATTCGGAGTCAAAAAGTGTGAGCGGGTTTCCTTGTAGGGTTATTCCAATGAACCCTCACTTACTTTCTAATAATACTTTCTAATTCAACACCAAAGCTACCAATTTTTGTGGAAAGGTAGAAAAACGTGTTAGGAATCTATCGCTTTAAGAATCACTTAATTTGGAGTTCGGATGAAGAAGTTATGTTCAAAAGAATCCAACATGTTTATGTCCTTACTCATATTGCACATGCCTTGGCGCAACTGCCATAACTTTTGCTACAAAAGTTGGATTGATTTTTTTCTTTGATGGTTTGAAAGAGGACTTCTAGATCTACAACCTTTGTGAAGACTCTGAAGTGAAATTTTATCATTTAGACAAAGCACGGACCATGTGAATTTTACACGGTTAGACCGTGTGACTTTCGGGTTTAGCAATTTTTCAGCATCAGGAATTACACGGCCTGTGTGATTTCACACAGGCAGACCGTGTAACCTTCATGTCTGGAAATTTTTCAGCATCTGGAATACACGGCCTGTGTGATTTAATATAGGTAGACTGTGTAACCTTCAGGTGTAACAAAATTTTCACCCTCCAAGACCCGTCTAATGGATCCTAAATCCATCATAACATCCCCTTTTCTCATAAACTCCTCCAATTCCACCCTTCTAGTGCAAAAACCACTTTATATCCATTTAACTACTAAGAACATCTCATTATTTCTTAAATCTCAACTCCATAATTCATCACATACAAGCTTTCCAACTCCAACATGCTTTTCTAACACAAGCAACAATTGTATATCTCAACCAAGGATAAACACATCCATCATACCCAAACTTTAAAGAAACATAGTCATACAAAAAGAAATTTCTCAAGTTCTCATTCTCATTTCTAACCAAAATCAATGTTTGAACAAGATTTACTTACATATCAACATATACATCAACTTAATACAAAATACAAAAGATGATCATGTTTGATATGCCTATAAAGCTAGCCATATGTTACTAACTTAGTACAAAAGACTCCTAGCTATCTTGAAGTTTCCAAATGCCTTGCAAGGGTCGTTACTCTTCTCGGTCTGCACGTGAGGAGGAAAATTGTGGGTTAAGCCATACAACTCAGTGGTTAATATATTTTTATCCATTGGCGATGAGCCACACAATCAAACATGTGCAAATATCCTTATCAGCCAACAATGAAATCCCAACACTCACAATTCCAATACACATCTCATAATTCAACACATCATCCTATGGAACATATTGGATCAAATTCACATCTAGGCATAATACTCAAATGTCATCATAACTGACATCAAAATGCAAATGCATACACAAATTTGGCTTGAGGGTTTCGTGGAACAAAACAGAGAAACTGAAGTTTACTCCTTAAATGAAACGAGCCCACTTTTTAGATCTCGTGGGCCACAAGCAGGCAGCCGGGAGAAGGATTTTTGTCAACGTGCACATGACTACAAAACGGTTCCTCTCTTGCCCAAACACAATCAAATCTCATGCTTAATTCAATCATTCACAATCTTATATTCTCATGCTTTTTCTTTATACAAAATACGATTACTCAAATTCAACGACATAACATGATCATACACACAATTCAATTATTTTATCACAATGTCATACATCATAATGTAATTTCCACATCATAACTCAAGCAAGTCATTTTAACACACAAGGCATTTTGCCCATTATACAATAACTATAAATAAAATTACCCACCTTATAATTCTTGAAATTCCAATTTCAATTTAGCCCTTCATCTTGCTCTTGGATAGGTTGTCCTTAATTTCCAAACACAACCAAAATTCTCATTCAATTCCAATTCAAATGGAAATCCCTTAAATTTCCATAATCATAACAAAATGAAATTAACACAAATTAAGCTCAAACTTAACCTACCCATAGTCGATATAGGTTAGAAAACCCAAAACCTAGCTTAGAAACCTTAAAAATCAAATGGGTTCTTTAAATCATCTTCTTCCAATCCAACACCCTGTCTCTACACAAAACACTTTCTCTCTCTAACTCTTCTCTAACAAAGCAAGAAGAAGAAGATAAACTTATCTTGACAAGATGATTTCTCTTCTTTTTCTTCTTTTCTCTTCTTCTTTCCAAGCTTCCCGCGTTTTTCTCCTTCTTCTCTCTATTTCACGTTTTTTCTTCCCTCTTCTCTTAGCTTCCACAACAACTTCCTTCCCTCTTCTAATTTTAAGACACAATTTATATTCTTTCTTCCAATTATGCCCCTCCTTAGTCTTGTTCTCCCAATTTTGCCCTTCTTTTGTCTTTTATGGCTCTACACCTTTAATCCACTAACTCAACATTAACTCTAACTAAGTCCCAATCTTTCTAGCTAATTTTCAATCTTTATTCATGCCTACTAAATTAATGACCCAATTCTAAAAATAAATAATTAAACAAACAACCAAGCATGAATAAATTATTAAACAAATAGTAAGTAAAATTTAAAACAAAACAGGATCCAACAATTGTGTTGTGGCATGTAAGGTGGAGTCCACTGGGACAAAATTCCTTTATCCCTAAGATAATCCAAAAACTCTTGGCTTAAGTATTCACCACCTCGATCCAATTGAAGTGATTTAATACTTCTCCCAAGTTGTTTTTCAACTTCATTTCTAAATTCTTTGAACCTTTCAAAGGCTTCAGACTTGTATCTTATAAGATACACATACCCATATCGAGAATGATCATTCATAAAGGTAATGAAGTATATGAAACCACCTTTGGCATGTATGGAAATCGGATCATATGCATCAGTACGTATTAGGTCTAAAAGTCCACTAGCTTGTTCATCCTTTCCCTTAAATGATAACTTAGTCATCTTGCCTAACAAGCAAGATTCACATGTGTCATATGATTCATAATCAAATGACCCTAAACTACCATACTTCTGTAGTTTAGAAATGTGTCTATAACTTATACGGCCAAGGTGACAATGCCATAAGTAAGACAAGTTCACATTATCTCGTTTTATTCTTTTGTTATTATTGATATTTAGAACCAGATTAGACATATCCAATATTTGTATACCATTGCACAATGTACCCAAAGCATATAACATTCTGTTGGGACCCAATCTCGGAACCGGACCCCAACTGGAAAAACGCTACAAAAAACGGACCAAACACGAATCGGAAACCAAAGCGGAAGCATCGAATCAAAACGAACGGATCGGAAAGATCGGATAACAAATGCGGAAATGGAAATATAAGGAACGGATTTTGAAGCAAACTAAATCGAAAGCAAAATGAAAATGAAGCAAGCAAACGGTTCACTCAAACTGAAACACATGTTCGACATCCGGTAACGAATATTTTAGAAAATCCTTGCGTATCACGTTGGAAACCCTAAAACTAAACCAATCCGAAAACCGGTATAATTTTTTTCTTTTTTTCATTCTTTTCATCTTTATTCCATCTTATACAAATCAAAACATCAATCATTGCCCCATTTGGAAAAATCATCCTCATGCAAAACTCAATTCAAAAAATTTGTCTTAAACATTCATACACAACCTAAAATTTCATCTTTTAACCAAAATCTTATCTCATCTTTAACAAAACTTATTCTAATTCTTATTCTTATTCTTTGCCATAAAAATTTCAGCAGCATAACGACTGCATTTTCTAAAACCCCAAAATCTGTAAATGATTTTAAAAGCACTTCTAAAATCTCAAAACCATCCACACACTTCATCAGACCTCCTGTCCAGAATCCCAGCATAAACAAACGCAAGTCTAAACCTAAAACACTTCAATAAGTCTCAAAACCATAATCCATACTCAAAATCAAATTCCATTCATATACAATTCCATTCATATTCCATAATCATACATAAATTTATAACTCAAAACCATACATAAATTCATAATTCATATGCAAAAACACCCATTCAATTTCATTTAATATTTCTAAATTTCACTAAAAGATCGGGGTCCAACACATTCCATTCAAATAAATTGAAAAACCATTGTTACTTAAATTTAAACTAGAAATGGACATTACATTTTTAGTCAAAGTAGGTATATAAAAATAATTATCCAATTCTAATACAAGCCCACTAGGAAGCATCAATACATATGTGCCTATAGCTAATGTAGCAACTCTTGCTCTATTGCCCATTCACAGGTCTGGCTTTCCCTTGTTGAGTTGTTTACTATTCCTAAGGCCCTTCATGTCAGTAAAAATGTGTGAGCCACAATCGGTATCTAATACTGATATGTTGTTATCAAAAACAGTATGAATGTCAATAATATAAATACCTGAAGTAAATGGGGCATCAGATGCCTTATTCTGCTTCAAGGACTCCAAATAGACCTTGCAATTTCTCTTCTAGTGGTCATCTTTGCCACAATGGAAGCAAGTTCCCTTTGAGGCAGTCTTCTTTGCTTTCTTGACACCTCCTTTGGGCCATTCGGACTTCTTCTTCTTTTGGCTTTTTTCCTTCAAACCAGAAGAGTCCACCAGCATCACGACCTTATCCTTCTGAACAGATCGCTCAACTATCTTAAGCATGTTAACTAGCTCGAGAATTATGCTGAATATATTGTTGATCCAATAGTTAAGCACAAATTAAGAGTAACTATCGGATAAACCCATGAGAATTAAGTCAATCCTTAATTTATGATCCAAAAGAAAACTCAAAGAGGCTAACTGCTCTATATAGCCATTCATCTTCATTACGTACGGCACTGAAGATGTGCCCTCAACCATCTTGGAGTTGAAGAGCAATTGCAAAGTCTCGAACCTTTCGGACCTTGCTTGCTCATCAAAGAGCTCCCTAAGATGATAGACTATGGTATAAGCATCCATAACCTCGTGCTGCTTTTGCAGCTCCGGTGACATAGTGGCTAGCATAATACAACTAATCATCTCACTATCAGCAAAATCCTTTCTATATGCCCTCCGATCATCATCAGAAGTATCAGCAGCAGGGAGATCAAGAAGTGGTTCTTTTAAGACATAACCAAGCTTCTCAGACTTAAGAACTATTCTCAAGTTTATAAGTCAAGGAAGTTTGGTCCAATCAACTTGTTAGCTTCCATCAATGATCTTAGATTCACACTAGTACTCATAGTGATGACTAGGGCAATAGCAACCTTTTGTCAATGAGAGAAAAATTAGAATGTATTCAAATGCATTTCTATAAAGACTTTAATTATATGCATTTTGGCACCCACTATTTTCAAATATTCACAACCTTTATTATAAATCTGAGAGAACTCGTACAGAATTCTCCTAGTGGTTTGATATCCAATATCCCTAAGTATGACCTTGGGTTTGTCCAACAAGCCACCTTAGTTTAACTGTAGGTATCGATCATGCCAATTGCATCTTTAATGCAACTATCGAATCTAGTGATATCAACTGTTGATATGTACACACTCATTGGGCTATCAACACTTGACATGTGGATATCTAATGTACACTACCCAACTTTGTCTCTATCCACGTTGATCTTAGGTTTGCCTAACAAACTAATGTTTCTAGTTAAAATCGACCTATTAATCTGGAAATCCTATTTCCATAGTTCGAACATATCCTTGTAAAGTGAGCTTGGGTTTGCCCAATAACCCTAACTTTAAAAGGACTCTAGTTCTCGCCATATTAAAGAAAGGCGTTAGTTTTAATATTCTAAATAAGGAGCTTTACTAAGGTCTCATCTAACTTGGATGGTCTTATACATATAACTCATATACCTATAGTTACTATAACTACATGGCATGATATGGACTACCCAATCAAATTGGGCCTAAGCCCATAACCATCCATCATGCAAGCTCACACATTCTCCTAACCATGCATTCTCTAATGCATATATTTAAACACATCATTTTGGTTATGACATCTTATGGATCCTAACATGAAAGGCCTAATCCAACACTTGGATTTAAGCACAATCCAACACTTAGATTTATTATCTTCCGTTTACTAACTTGGTTAAAATTACTATTATATGTTATTTCATTTGGAATTAATATTAATCTAATTAACATGAATGCCTAATTCCAAAAATTAATTTACCCTAAAATAATTATTAAACGTCTAAAATTAAACAACTTCAATTTTGTCACACATGCCAATTTTTCTAGTCTTACTATATATTGCTCTACTAAAATTAATTCAAAATTAATTTCTATAATTTTCAAAACATCATATCATCATTCCAAGAATCTCTAGGTCATTTCATGATGATCAAAATAATTTAGGAATCACCCAAAAATATTATGATCATCGAAACACCGATAAGACACCATGACAAATGTGACTTCTAAAATTTTTCTAGAAATCAAATTTCGAGCAAAATCATTTAGACATGCATCAAACATCAAATTAACACATTTTTATCACATAAAAATATTTTAAGGTTCTAGAATAGAAATATAAACATACAAAAACATCAAACAAAACAGATCCTACAATTTGTGGAAAACTATCCAGATCTAAAAATTGTTTGATAAAACTATTAAAACATTTTTAATAATTCTTAAAAAATTACAGAGGCATAAAAACATCCCAAATATGTTCACATAATTTTTCAAAATCAAATTCCACGAAAATCATGTGTAACCTTATTAGTATAGCTAATGGATATCACGTGCCCAGCAGAAAAATAAATTTAATGCATGTTCTTGTAAATTTGAAATTAAATATTTTAATCATACTAAATCATTTACATCAACTTAGGAACAAATTGGAGAAAGAAAAGTGTAAAAAACTTTTTTCTATAATTAATTTCGAACAAAACATTACATGACCCTAAATTATCAGAACCATGAAAATAGTTTTCACATGTCATGTATGCGACATCTAACAAGGCATAAGATGGCTTTGATACCACTCTAAGGTTCCGATCATGTATCTCATAAATAATATATATCAAATATATGCAGCAAAAAATAAAACGAAACTTAAAAAAAACAGATCTACTCATGCATATAGATATAGAAAATAAAAACATGAAATGTAAGATGTTTGCATACCTTTCCAACGATCTCCTTCGTTCTTTAATCTTCTCCACATTAGGTTGTCATAAACCACAATGATCAATGTAGACTGTCTCTAATGAAAGTCCACATGAAGATAGAATAATGAAACCTTACTAGGAGATGGCTAGAATTCTTTCTTTTTGCTAGCAAAGACAAGAACTCTTGTGAGAGTTAGAGAGAAAAAGAGTTTGTGTGTAAGAAAGAATCTTTCTTTATCTTGTGTTTTACACAAGATGCACAAAAATCATCTCTATTTTCTCCATTTGGCCTTCCATAACTCCCATCACTAATGGAGAGTTATGGGAAGTTAATGGTCACGAATAGTATGCATTAATGGAAATTTATGGGAAGTTAATGACCATGAATAACATGCATTAATGGAAGTTTGGGAAGTTAATTACCAAATTAGCAGCCAACAACACTTGTTTCTAATCCATTTCATGCAACGTTTTCTACCACGATCACATCGCAATATAATCTTGAAACACTCTCTCATATCTTAAATCACCATATAAGACCGTTTTACTCATCCTTCGGATCTCTTATGTGTGTGACCCATTAGGTTCCCGGTTATATTGGTTACTTGAATTAACACTTAATTCAAGTAAGTCAAGAGTAGTGTCTAATAATATGTCATTACCTCCAATTGATCGAAAAGTCAATATTTTGACTACGAACCCTTCGATACGCAATGTTGCCATACAATTTATCCTTTCACCATCTATTACTTGGTTAAAAGTATGGTCAAAGTGTCATCTCCCACTAGACTGACTACATCAAATTTAGTCAAAGTGATATTAGAACTTGTCCTGAGAATCTCATTACTCTATGATAAGTCAAATTATTCATATATGATTTTGTGATGAATTAGAACTAATTTGACTTATCTCTATATGAATTTGGAGCTTTATTTGGTTAGTTCTCACACATTTTAACTTTTTTGGTTAATAGGTGCAAATGGATAGATTTTGAGGCAAGAGGCATAACATTTACATTGGATATCAGATTAAGGTCATCCAAGTATTCTTTCGAAGAGAACTCTGATTTCTACACATTTTGTGAAGACTCTAAGGAGAGATTTTGCCATCTAAAGGGCTAAAATTGCACATTTTTGTAGATGCCCAGAGTATGTCTGCTCAGCAGACATGATGTCCCTTCAAACGGACATGAGTAGAACTGAAGGATGGAAAACTTGAGAAGATCCACTTAGTAGACATAATGTCTGCTTAACGAACATTGATTTGTCAATTTCATTCCAAATACCTGAAAAGGTCTGCTCAGTGGACATGAAGCCTTTTTAACGGACTTTGTTGGCACTAGGACGATCTGCATTCCCTTATTTAGCATAAACTAGGTTTCTTTAAGCCCAAGACACTATAAATACTCATTTTAAGACCCAAAGAGGGGCTAGACACTGAAAATGAGGCTGCAACATAAGGAGGCATCCAAAAGAGGCAAAGAAGAAGAGAAAAGAGGATTGACTCAAGCATTGGAAGCAATCTTGTTTTATGTTCTCTCTACCTTCTCTCTTTACTCTTTCTTGGATGTTGATTGTCGTTATTTGTATGGATTTTGTTATCATGTTTTGGAACTAAATCCTATATAGCGTGAGGGATGTAGCCTATTTTAGGGGATTGATTTGTATTTTATGGATTGATTGGTGTTGAATGAAAGTTCTTGAGTTATATTTATCTTTCTTAAACTTCACTATTGTTTCTATGCTTGATCACCATAGATGCAACCTTAGGAATCATATGATGAACTGAGAGGTAAAATATTATTTATGCACTAGGAAGATAAACACATTAGATTTAGAGAAAGAGATATCCTAAACTAGTGTGATAACTTGTGGTTACTTGTTCTTAAGGAATTTGACTAGTTAGGTTTCACATTGAGAGATGGTAATCAACTAGTTACGTATTCTTATATGTCTTGAGAGAGAATATGAGTAAAGTTATGCAATTGTTATTGTTGGACCCCGAACTTTTCTTGGAATTTTAAATTATTAGTTGAAATTAAATAAGGAAATATAGTATGATTTCTTGAAATAAATGAAGCATTTGATGAAATGAAAGACTTTTGGTTTTCCTTGTGTTTTGCTTAGTTTGATGATAAAAAAAGATGAAGTAGTGTGTATTTTGTTTGGATGTGGAATTGGAGAATGTGGGAAACGTTAATTGGAGCAAAATCACTATTCATGTGATCCTTCTTTGTAAGTTGACTTTTTAGAGACTTTGATGTATTCGGGCTAAAATGCCCTTTAAAGTCTTTTAATACCTTATATCTTTCATGTAAATGCAAGAAAATTGAGTTGTAAAGTATTCTTGTGTATATTGCTTTAAAACTATTGTTGTATGTTTGAAATTGACAAAGAGAATTGTGTTTGCTGCCATTTTGAGTGAATTGATGGGTCTATATGAATTGGTTTGGAGTTGGGAGATTAACGATTTTGGGGATTGAAGTGGTTTTGTGCAGGTATTGGAGTTTGGGTTGAAAAATTGAAGTTTTTGGCTAGTTGATGTTTAGAGGAGGTGCTGTCAAATTTTTGTAAAAATTTGGCTGCAACTTTGTTTGTATTTTTAACCCTCTTAGTGTTTGAATTAGATTGAGAGGTCTTCTTGAAGATTGTAGTACATGGTTATAGCTTTCCAATGGTATATAATATATCCTTTTTGGACTTAGGATGAAAAAGTTATAAGGTGTGGAATATTTCAGCTACTGTTGATGTGCCATTTTATGGCAGTAACTTTGGAAGGGTATTTCACCCTTTTAGAGCCTTCATTGATTTTTGCATCCTTTATAAAAGATGTAGATTTTCTTTTTCCCTTTCTATTAATGTATAATATGCAATTTTTGGAGCTAGGAATAAGAAGTTATGAAGTTGAGAAATTTACAGTTACTGTTCACGTGGACTGTTTATATGGTCATTATAGGTAGTAACTTGGAGTGAGTTTTTACCTCTTTTAACGACGAAATTGATTTTTGCTTCCTTCATGAAATTTGTAAATCATCTTTTTATCTTTCCATTGAGGTAAAATGTGACATTTTTCGGTTATTGTGTTAATAGATATGATTTTTCAAATTTCTAGTTTTACTTAGGACTTTTTCCATTTGGGCAGTAACTTTGAAGCGACTTTTGACCCCCTTAATGGTCGAATTAGTTTTTAAATCCTTCTTGAAAGTTGTAGAGTTTTCTTTCAGCTTTCTATTGATACTAAGTTTGAAAATTTTGGAGTTCTAGGTAAAAAGTTATGAATTTTTGAAGTTTTGTGTTTTTAAAAAAAAGGAAAAGGAAAATCGTGAGTCGGCTCTTATGTTTAGTGACTCGCGATCGGGAGCCAACCTTTTTCACCGAGACTCGCAATCGCAAGCTTGTTGGATCCCGTTCCCGGAACCCAACTCCCTTGCTTAAAATCGTGAAACTTGAGTGTGCATGTAACCTTGAAGGGTTAAAAAAAATTTTCATTCTTAATCCCCGTGAACCCTTAAAGACATCATGAATACATTTGCAATCTCATAACATCCCGAAATTTACTTATAAAAGTTCCATAGTGTGCCCATGCTACCCAATCACCATGCTTGAACTTGTTTCCTCTACGCGTACACCGAATTTGGA
>JANZLX010159954.1:0-14828 GCA_025531955.1 Erythroxylum orinocense
CTTTTGCTACAGATGTCGGATTGACTTCGTTTTTAGACCATTGGAAAGAAGACTTCGAGATCTACAACTTTCATGAAAACCTCAAAAGCTAATTCTATCGGCTTTCTTATGTATCGTCTCACTTTTGCTTCCGTCTGCTTTTTATCATCTACTTTTCTTCCGTCTACTTTCTATCGTCTGCTTTTCTATCGTCTACTTTCTATCGTATGTTTTCTATCGTCTACTTTCTATCGTCTGCTTTCTATCGTCTGCTTTTCTTCCATCTACTTTCTATCGTCTACTTTTCTATTGTCTACTTTCTATCGTCTGCTTTCTATCGTCTACTTTCTATCGTCTGCTTTCTATCGTCTGCTTTTTTTTCGTCTACTTTTTGCGTCTGATTTTTACCCAGAACGTCTCTGCTTATAAGGGTCATAACTTTTGACTCCGATATCCAAAATTTTCATATAATATACCGTTGGATAAGAAAAAAGAAATATCTACAACTTTACAGAAGGAATCTTTACCTAAATTCATTTTTATCCATCCCAAAATGGTCCCTAAAGTCCGAAGGCGAAATTTCCCTTCATACACCAACATACTGCACCCATTCTTAACTTCGTGACAACTTTGGAGATTATTAGAAACAGAATTGGAATTCGATGTCTTCATACGACTTGTAGCCATATATCTCCAGTTTAATCCAAATTAAGAATCATCTCATTTGGATGACTAGAGAACATGCTAACATGATGCATGAACAAGAAAATGCATTGTCTTAGTTTCTCTTTAAACTCGCTTGTACTGAAATTTCGGGTCTTAACCCTTAATATAGGAACGGAATGTTACACGCCACACGCATCCTGCGCCCAGTGGAGCCACTTGGTGGGACGTGATTGGCGCATGCGTGGCACGCGCCTCACATACCGCCACTCTCCCAAAACGCACGCGCCTGACGTTGCTTCACCCTCCGACGTCGGATGGCGATTTTTGACAACTCTGAAGCTAGATTTTCGCTCCGTTTGGTCCTTTTTCGACCCGTTTTTCATAGCTAACCACATGTACACTAATTTTAAATAATCATTTATGCAAAAAAGCCGAAAAACGAATCAAAAAACGATGAAAACTGTAAAGAATGAAAATAGAAAAAACCTCTGTTTTCCGTCAACCCGATCATGCAACTGCTCTGATACCACGTGTAACACGTAGCACAGGCCCTATTATGGTCCCAGGATCAATCATGAAAGGGTAAAAACGAAGGAATTGCGGAATACCTGGTTTCAGTTCCATCCTGACCTTCTGAAGTAGTTTTCAGCCTCCAAACGAACTCCGATGACTCCGGGCCTAATTGGAAAGTTGCTCACCGTCGTCCGATCTATGCCTTTCTACAGTTTGCTCAATCACGAGCTCTGTTAATGGGTCAGAGAACTTTAGGCTCGTGAATCACTGAGTAACTGCAGGAGACCTAAACCTTTATATAGCTTCCATCACAAGGCCGATATGGACCAGGTCCACACTGAAAGGGATCCATTTTCCTCCCGGACTTCGGCCCACTTAGTTAGATCCTTCATTGGGCCACTTTATTACCCTTATCTGGATTGAATTACGTAACTTAATCGGTAATTTAATTGAAAAACCAAATTAAAATTAATAACTGTCCATTTACAAGAGAATGGACAAAAATGCCCCTAACCTTAAGGGCAAAATTGTCCAACAATAAAATCAACAAGCAATAAAGTCTGCACATAAAAATTAAAATGCTATGGAAGTGACAATAACCAACTAGTCAAAGCTGAATAAAAATGTATAGAAAAATAGCAAGGAAAAATGTGCTGTCATATTTAGTGAAAAGTTAGATAAAGTTACAAAGATTGAGGAGATAAGCAATCGGTTGTTATGGGTTCTTGCTAAAGGGCTCAGCTACGTATCTTCTTTTAAACACTGCAACAAAATTTAAAAGTTACTTTCAGGAATAAAGAAAATGTGTTTTCAATACTTGATTTGTGATCACCAGGTACTACAACTCCAAAAAATGTTCTGATTATGCAATTGCAGTTCAAACAAAATTATCTGAATATTTTTCAAAGGTTTAACTGAATAGAAGGCATCACTTTATAGTGCGAATCTTTTATGGTGATAGTGTCACAAACTGCACACAACTATACAACAAATGAAAATAATAACACAACCTCCTGGGATTCAGAATACGCACATATAAAAGTGTTGAATATATATCCAGTCCTTCCAGACTTAAGGTGACAACTTGTGAGCAAAATTGAAGGCACGATCAGCTTCTAAATATTCAAGCGATTGGAAGTATGCTTTTCCAGCCTGGAATAAACATGTTAACCAATCATTGGCATGCTATGTAATATGCCAGTATAATGCATAGGAATTACAAAAAACAAATATCATGACATAACCTGAACAGATATACAACATTATATGATGAAGGTATTGTTTTGGATTATTAAGAAACTAAGTACCATTAGTCAAAAAAAACTACTAAGTACCACTTGGTCTTCCCGAGGCAATAAATTCAATCAAGCAGTCAGACAGCTTTCCCAAATAAGTAACCTTTGTTTAAAAACACAGCCAGAATTTAGAAAAAGAAACGATTACAACAAACAGATTTTTAACACAACAATTCTAAAATGAACATAGTTGGATGTTATAGTCATTAAACAACCAGAATCGGAGTTGGCTGCCAAAGTAATACCTTCGAAAGTAACAACAGTAGAAAGAATGAGAAATAGTTTATGAATGTCGTTGGTTTATATATTTACTATTAGTTATTGCCATATGTAGCAGAATAGTTATTATGTTTGAGTAAGTTATTGTGCGTTTAAATTTAAAACTGCTACTTTTTAGAAGGGTTAACTTTTTGCAGCTCTATCTGTAAACCTTCAAGGCAGTTTGAGACAACAATAAGAAGTTAAGGGTCCTATTTGGCAATCAACTGATTGCATTTAATTGTTAGCTGATAACTAATTATATCAGCTGATTTAACGAGCAGATTACATTAGCTATTTGATAAAATTAGTTGTTTAGTATTAGCTATTTATGTGTAAAATGACTTATGAGGATATAGCTTTAAAAAAAATTATAAGGATGTGAATATTATATATTTTAGCATTTAGATATTTAATTCTACAAAAAATTAAGTTTATAACTCTAATAAAAAATATAGAACATGTAATAATAATAATAATAATAATAATAATAAAGAACAACAACAACAACAATAAGAATAATAATAACAATTCAAATAGAGCAAAAGAAATGAATATTATCATTTAAAGCAAAGGTTTATAACAATTTAAGAACGACGTCTAACAACTACTAAATTAGAAGTAATATTATCACGAATAGTTATCATTTCCTAAGTTTTCTGTTTTTCAACGCCTTCTTACATAAAGTTAACTTCAACATCTTGAAATACATTTGGAGGTATAAATTTAGAATCTTGATCAATGACATTAAAAGCTGGATCGCCAATTGTACTTCTTCTAATATAGTTATGCAAACCAAAAGCTGCACAAATTATTATATTTTAATCCATCAATGAATACGTAGGCATTTTCTCCAATATCATCCATCGAGCCTTAAGAACACTAAAGGCCCTCTAAATACAACTTCTCAATGATAAATGAGCTCGATTTAAAACTTTTCGAGATCCTTTTGGATTTGCACCACGAAACTCTGATTGATGATACCTTGTCTTTGGATAAGGTGTCAAATATCCTTCTCTTTTCGGATAGTCTTTGTCAACCAAGTAATATAAAGAGTTGCTACTTTCTACAAATAACTATAATATACTTCGGTTGGCACAGTTTTACTGCAGCAAATCCATATAAACCTTAACTACTATCAGACTTTATTTAATGAAACTAAATCTATCTCAAATTTCATTCATTAATCCAAATTGCATTCATTAAATCTCATATTGCAGGCACTGATGTTCTATTAAATCAATTACAACTAGAACCATCAATGATAAGAAGAAAAATAATAATAATAAATAAAATTAATATTAATAAGAATAATAGTATGTAACATGCACAAGATGGTTTGAATGTAACATATAGGAGTTGAAAATCTGGAAAAGAAAGAAGAATTCCTAGAGTATGTTAGTTGTAACGTTTCCACTAGATATGCATCTATATTTTAGTCATATCTTGATCTGTAGACATCCAAATCTGATGAATTTAATTTTAGATTAAACTAGAGACATATGGATATATTTTTCATGAAGAAATTGAATTTGAATTATGTCTTTAAAAGTTTCAAATTTTGGCTTGAAGTTGAGTGCAGTCTGCTGTCTCGGTTTGAGAACATCTTAAAGTATTTTGAGTATAACTTGTAGAATACTGAGCCAAATTATGTAAACTTAGTATCATTAGAAACTTAAGACATATGTAAACATTTGTTTAGAAAAATATATTGCCTAAATACCTCATTTTCTTTGTTAAAATGGCCATGAAAAATTCCAAAAATTTGTTTTGAGAAATGAATAAGGGATCATCAGGTAATACACGATCGTGACAGAGAGGAAACATCAGGGAGTTGCACAATCATGCTTGGAAACATCGGGGAGTTACACGATCGTGTACTACCTAATGATCCCTTATTCATTTCTCAAAACAGATTTTTGGGTCAATATTGCATGGCCATTTTGACAAAGAAAATGAGGTATTTAGGCATTAAATTCTAATAAAAAATGTTTCATTATGTCTTAAGTTTCTAATGACACTGATTTCATGCAGTTTGGTTCAATATTATGTAAGTTATACTCAAAATACTACAAGATGTTCTCAAACTGCGACAACACACTATGCTTAACTTCAAGCCAAATTTTGAAACTCTTAAATACAGAATTAAAATTCAATTTCTTCATAAAAATATAGGCATATGTCTTTAATTTAATCTAAACCTAAAATAACCCCATTTGGATGTCTACATATCAAGATATGGCTAAAATACAGATACATATCCAATGGAAACGTTATAGCTAACATACTCCAGAAATTCTTCTTTCACTTTTCCAGATTTTCAACTCCTATATGTTACATTCAGATCATAGTTCATCAACTCTACATCATTTAATCTTCATTCTCACCTCAATTTCATATCAATATCATTCATAAACAACTCATAAACTATGGTTGATCATAAATACAAAAGCAGAACATCAACATATACATACATTCATCAAATTTCTGCATACATTCTACTCCATTATCATGATCATTTCACCTTCAAACTATCATCATATATGTTTGTAAGTCACCATTGTGTATGACTAGCATTTAAGTTAAATGCTAGTCATGGGGTGACTTAATTAGTCACCCCTGTGCGTGGCTAGTCACGAGGGTAACTTAATTAGTCACCCCCGTGCGTGGCTAGTGACTAATTATACTGCTATGTGTTTATCCCCATGTGTTCATCTAATATCCCTTTAGATATATACTGCTATGTACTGCTATATATACTACTATATATATCCCTTTCCTGATGCTTGAGATAGTGTGCATACCCAGAATAGGTAAAGATAAGGTATGTCTTCTTTAGCTATTCCCCAAGGTCTGGGAATAATTAAACCCGAGAATAACTATTCTAACTCTTTTTTCTATCTAAACACAAAATAGGTAATTTTTAGGAATATACTAAGAAAAGACAACTTATTTCATTGAGCCAAACGTATTGTAAGGTCCTTTTGATTCAAAACAACTCAATCAATAGTTTAAAACAAAAGAAATGAGAACAAAGAGCAACAAGGAACCGAGGGCAGAATAGTTATTGCTAAACAACTAATTCAGTTATTTGGTCTAAAACGCTCAACATCTAAAGCTTTTCACAAAACAGCTGGTTGATATAACCTAACCAGCTAATAACCAAACAATAAAACAACTTTTTAATATAGTCAAACCTATAATTTAGGTCAACCAGCTGAAAAATAGCTTATCAACTATTTATTAAACGACCCAAAGTTGTATTTTAGAAAAGCTTTTGATTACCTTTACTCTTGGAGATTGTTGGGTTCTCTCTAACGAGCTCAAGTTATCATATTGTAAAAATAGATCATAAAGGAAGGAAAACTCAGAAATCTGGTAAACTATTGCCATAATTCAGTCATATTAGGCCTATAAAGGAATATGACTGTATAACACTAGTAGCATAATGACAAGAATTGGCTAACCGTTTGGACGAATTATCTAACGATTTGTCTATTGAGAAATTGGAGGGAAAGGCTTATAGAGAGGGAAGTGTCATTAGAGGGTTCCTGAGGTTAGAGAAGGACAGACTAGCCACTAAGTTGGATGCTTTAAAGAAACAATGTAACCTACACTTTGGGCCTTCTATTCGAAGAAATAAATTAGAAGAATTGGTTAAGCTTAAGTAGATCAGTTCAGTAGAAGATTATCAATACTAGTTTGAATAGTTGTCAACTAGGGCCAATTCACTGACGATGGAGCAACAAGTTCAGATTTTCCTAAGTGGGTTGCAGGAATATATTGTTGTCAAAGTGGAGTTACACCAACCACCGTATTTAACTAGTACGTTGAGCCTTATTCGGTTGTATGAAAAGAAAGGTAATTGGAACAAAGGAGAGCCTTTGAATGTAAAACTAACAGGTTTTGTTCAATCGCTCTCTCCCTTTATGAAGCAACTTAGTCAAGCTGAAATAGAAGATAGAAGGGTGAAAAGTCTTTGTTAAAATTATGATGAAAGGTTTGTACCATGCCACCGTTGCAAGAAACTATTCTGGTAAGAAGTTATGGAAGACCACCATATTCATACTAAAGACGAAGAATAAAGGGACAATGTCGAAGCAGCATAAATCTCAATTCATGCAATCACTAGATCACAATCTTCTCAAACCATGCATATTAGTAGAACTTTGAAAGGGAACTCATTGTACATATTGATTGATTCTGTAAATACTCACAGTTTCTTGGATGTAGTTTTGGCCAAAAAATTGAACTAAAGAAGAGATGCGGGTGATGGTGGCCAATAGGGAGTTTGTCCCTTGTGAAAGAATTTGTCATAATGTTCCTCTCCTCATGGGTGATACTCTTTTTTACATTGATTTGCTTCTATTGTCTCTTACTCGACTGGATGCAATTATAGGGTTTAATTGGATAAAAACTTTGCGGTTTATCATATGAGACTTTAATCTGATGAAGATAAGTTTTAGCAAAAGCTGGCAACTTATAGATTTACAAGGAATGAGGGAATCTAGGCCCACTTACCCAAAAATTTTATCAACTAATATCTTATCTATTGACAGGGATTTTTATTTATAGAGACTTTTATCATAATTTCATAGCATATTTGAAGAATACCTGTGATCATCGCAGCTTGTTAGAACTGGGGTCTTCACCAATGACTATTTGTCCATACATGTATCCTTACCATCAAAAAGATGAAATTGAAAAGCAGTGTCAACAAATGTTAGATAGAGGATTGATTCAATGCAGTTAATCTCCTTTCTCTTCTTTTATGCTGTTATTACAAAGGCTGATGGTACTTGGCATTTTTGTGTGGATTATTATGTTTAAAATGCCAAGATAGTTAAGAATACATTTCCCATTCTAATCATTAAAGAGTTTCTTGAAGAACTTCATGGGGCCAAATTCTTTACAAAGATGGATTTACATTTTGGTTACCATCAAGTTCGAATGTTCCCTGCTGATGTGGAGAATATAAATTTTTTCACTCACCATAGGCATTTTGAGTTTCTAGTATGCCCTTCGAGTTAATAAAGGCATCCTCCACATTTCAAGCTTTGATGAGTTCTGTCTTCCAATAATATCTACTGAATTTTGTTGTTATTTTCTTTGATGATATGCTCATCTACAACAGATCTTAGGTTAAGAACATACAACATTTACGTGTTGTTTTCTCTATTCTTTAACAACACAACTTATTTTTAAAGAAATCCAAATGTAGTTACGCTCAATCAGAGGTCGCCTATTTGGGGCATGTTATTTCTACCTAAGGTGTTTCAACAGATTGCAGTAAGGTTGATGTTATGACTGAGTAGCCTTTGCCTATTTCTGTCAAAGCATTACGGGGGTTTTTAGGACTTACTGGTTACTATCAAAATTTGTGAAGAATTATAGGTTGATTACAATATCTCTAATTGTGATGCTTCACAAAAATGCCTTTATTTAGATGGAGGATGCAAAGAATGCCTTTTCAAAACTTAAGTAGGCTATGTCCACTACATCAGTGTTGGTTTTACTAGACTTTTCCCAACTATTTGTCGTTGAATGTGATGCTTTAGATTTTGGATTGGGAGCGGTTCTACAGCACAAAGCTGAACAATTGCTTACTTTTCTTACCCCTCAGCTACTAGACATGTTAAGCCTCTTGCTTATGAAAAAAAAACTAGTTGGGTTAGCTAAAGTTGTTCAACATTGGTGACCTTATTTGTGGGGCAAAAGTTTCATCATTATAGCTTGAAATTTTTGCTGAAGCAAAGAATTATTACCTCTCCTCAACAGCACTAGCTAAGCAAATTGTCAAGGCTTAATTTCATAGTTGAGTATGGAGCAAGTAGAGAAAATATCATTGCTGATGCTTTGTCTTGTAAGTTTGAAATTACTATTGTTCTTACGACAATTTCTGCTTTTAAGTTGACATATTTTGATGAAATTCAAACTGAAATAAAATCTAACATTACTTTGCAACAACTTCATGATCAAATAGTGGAAGGAGAATTAACAAATGTTTGGTCATAATGGGATAGACTTTTTTACAAAAATTCACCCTTACAAGCTACTCTTATCTTTGTTATGCATCAACAGTCACATGAAGGCTACCAAAAGATCTTGAAACCCATTGCTTCTGAATTCTATTGGAAGGGTATAAAGGAACAAGTTCATGATTATGTTCATACTTGTTTTATATGTCAAAGTAACAAGGTTGAATACCAATATCGTTCCAAGTTTGGCTTGATATTTCTTTAGAATTTGTTGATGGATTGTCCCCTTCTCACGAAAAAATAGTTTTGTTAGTGGTTATGGATCAATTTTCTAAGTATGCTTATTTCCTGCCACTTTCCTATCCATATCTTGTTATTACTATAATAAGTTTGTTATTTGATAATATTGTTAAGTTGCATGGATGCCAGAATCTGTTGTAAGCAATCATGATTTCATTTTCACTAGTCTTTTTTGAAGGATTTGTTTTATCATGTTGGAACCAAGTTATCCTTTAGTTCTTCTTATCATCCTCAGTCAGAAGGCCAAATGGAAGTAGTCAATTATACTGTTAAGATGCATCTTTCTTGCTTTTTAGGTGATCGACTTAAACCTCGGGTAGATTGGCTTGTGTGGCCTAAATATAGCTATAATACTGGTTTTTATTCATCATTATGCATTACTTCCTTTGAAGTAACGTATGGTAGGCCGGCACCATGTCTTCTATCCTATTGCCCTAAGTTGTCTCGCGTATAGCTTGTGGATCATAAGTTGTGCACGAAGGATGTGGTTTTGGAGGAATTAAAGAACAACTTTTTCATGCACAAAATACAATAAAGTTCTATTATGGCTCTCATCATAAAAATGTATCATTCTTTGTGGGAGACATGGTTCTTTTGAAGCTTCAATCTTATTAAAAATTTTTAGTTAGATCTAATTGCAATCAGAAGATATCCCCTCAATTTTATAGCCTTTATCCTAATCTATAACGAATTGGTGTTGTGGCTTATAAGTTGCAATTACCTACTGACTTGAGAATTCATCTTATTTTTATGTCTCTTGCTCGAAAAGGTTTCATTGTACAGAAACTTGTTCCACTATAAGAAACATGGGGTTTAATGATGGAAATTACTAACGGAAAAACAGTCGTAGGTAATAATTGGCTACGAAGTTCAAAATTTTCATTGCCAAGTTATCAATGGATATTTTCTATTATGTCGCTATATTTAGTGACAATAATTTTTGTATTGTCTTATAGCCCTTAGCGATTAATCTTTCCTTGTCTTTTTCAACCTTTCCTTTTTAATTAGTTTTTGTCTTATATACCCACTCAACTCCTATTGCCTTATGTACTTTTGATAAATTAGTTAGTTCCCATATGTCATTTCTTTTTATCGAAACAATTTCTTCATTTATGGCCTTTGTCCACATCTCATCTTTAATAGCCTCTTTGTATCTAAATGGATAACACTCTACCATTAAAAAAAACAATGAGTTATCAAATGTTGTTTGAACCTGTTTTGTGACATCATAGATAAAATTTAGAGTCCATATTTTTATAAGTGCTCCTCCTAAATTACTATTGCTACTGCTACTATGTGATGAAGTTGATGGTGTTGATTCAGAAGTTACTAAAGTAGGGCTATGTGGAGGAGTTTGTTCATCTCCTTATTCATCTTGTGTGTTAAAGTCATCACCATTATATTATCATCATTGAAAAATAGTCCTTGAACTTTCTTATCTTCTTTGTGTCATTTCCAATAATCTGCTTCATTGAATTCGACATCTCGTGAGATGATCACCTTCTTGGTCAAAGGATTGTACAATCTATACGCCTTACTCCTCTTTTTATAGCCAATAAATATGCACTTTTTACCTTTATCATCTAGCTTCTTTCTTTTTTGATCAGGAATACGAGCATATGCAATGCACCCAAAAATTATGAAATGTTCAATTGTTGGCTTGCTGTCACTCCATGCTTCATTTAGTGTTTTAAGTTTTGCACTTTTGTGTACAAGAGTGCGGAGAGTACAAAGAGGGCACTAGAGATCCCTTATAAGAATTTTGATGACCAGATGTTACACTACCAGAAGGTAATTGGTAGTTCAAATATAATAGACAAGGTTTTGGAAATTCTAGTGATGGAAATCATCATTAGCATCAACACCATCACCAACATTACCATCATCGGCCTCATTATTATAATTCAGCAAAGAAAGAAATTTCAACTCTAGTGCATCTGGACCTCGGCATTTGATGGCTCCTTCGAGGTCATATCCTAGTTTCAACCCTAGGATGGTGTCATAGGGTATGAATCCGCTTTGACTAAACTGATTGCAAGACACGGAGCAAGCTTGGGGCTTGGGAATATGCTTAGGACCTTTGGAGGAGCACTAGTGAACTAAAGATTACCACATGCTCGATATGGGAATCAAGCCGCTGCCACTTATGGCAATCAACAACCAGCACAGGGGGTATATGAACCTCACAAATCAACCCACAGATAGGACAGGGTGGTGCTAGCAAGTCTCAGCAGGCAGGGTGGTCCTTATATAAGACATTAGATTCCCTTATCGATTCATCCATTATTTAGGTTTGGGCACTGCTGATTCTTCTAAAGTTTTAGGACTCTTGCAAGCAAAATTTGGAACGAAAACTTACTGTTTTGCCTATAAAGACCAGAATATCAGACTTGACTTTGATACCAATTGTTGAAAACATAGTAGACTCACTATTATAAATCAAAAAACAATATATTGATAATAAATTGACGTTATACTCTTTAATAGCTACTGCTATATGAGCTTCAACTTTACCTCTCTGTATTTTTCTGTTTTTCTCATGCATCAAATACAAGGATCTTTTTATAGGCTTTGGAACTCGGTTCTTTGTTTTTCTCATGCATAAATCACAAATACAAGGATCTTTTTATAGGCTTTGAAACTCAGTTTACTTGTCGACTTTGACAGTTAACAAATAGCTTCAATTTTGATAGTTAAGATATAGCTAAGAGTTGTGTCTTTTCACTGGAAGAATCACGAAGTGTCCACATAGGTTTGACTTCTAACAAAATGACCAAACAGAAAATTGAGCTGGCTCTTAGAAGCGGGGAGGGGGGTAGATGATAAGCACCTCAGACGGGAATTCAAAGCATAGGCGTTTGCACATGAAACTGGTGTTTCGATGCTTGAAATGTCAAACATTGTTGTTTACACAATCTACCGATATCACTTCCGTCACCATTCTTTCTTCCTTTCTGTTCACGGGATCATCTTTTCTTTCAAATTCTTTGTCACATGACATAGACTCGCGTTAGTGCAAATTTCACTGCCTCTATCGTATACCATCCAACTCTTTCTTAAGCTTGTACTAGCAATATGTAGTTTTTTTATATTAATTCTATAATATAAATCAAAATTATAAAATAGATATTAATTTATTCTTATCATTAATTTTTGATGCAAAATGTCAATTATAAGCTGGGCTTCTATTTTTTATTATACATATAAAAGTTTTAATAAATTAATTATCAATTTTTTATGCTTCTAATTAAAATAGTAAAATTTTATATTTAAAGAATATTTAACCTTATGTTAAAATACATAAGTAATTAGGTTCTAATAATAACTAGTATGCAAATTATGTCTTAATAATTTCAGTAGCCGATTTCCCAATCATATAGTTGAACCCAAGATAAAAAGTCTGTGTCATTTTATTATTAGAGGCGAGGGTTTCGGGAAAAACAAAAATAATAACTTTGCTGGATCAAATGGCAAAATCTTATTAAACAAAAGAAGCAAAGAAGAATCGAAAGATGTCTTCTTTTTTTGATCAAATAAACGGGGCGTACGCCCAAAACAGAAAATTACAACGTGGTGGCGCAGGGCAAGGCCACCCCCACTGAATCAACAAACAGAAGCAAGGAGAGACCTACAATAGGCTCACGAAGCCAATGAATCCCGACAGGGAGACGATAGCTATATTTGGCTATCCAATCCGCACAACGGTTACCCTCCCGAAGAACATGGCTCACCCGCACAACCCAATTACGAGCCAGCAACTCTCGGATCGCAGAAAGCAAAGGATTAACATCCCGCTGAGCGGCACATGAGAGGTTTGACACCACCAAAGCAGAATCAAGAGTTAACTCCACCCGGAAAAATCCGTGGAACCACGCAAGAGTTAAACCATCATAAACTGCCCATAATTCCGCCTGCCAGGCCGAACAACATCCCAAATTGGCTCCGAAGCCAACTAAATAGAAAGATGTCTTTAGCAACCCCATTGTTTGCTGAGCTTCACTGAAATTGTACGCTAAAACAACAGTTACGCTTTTTGATGAAATGTCCTGAAATTTTGGGGTGTGGCCAAACTATAAGCAGGAACTTTGGCCAATCTCCGTTGCTTCAAGAGTTCTCTAACCCTCTCAACCTCTTCCCATAAACCTCTGCTAGCAAATATATTGGACAGAGCAACGTAAACCCCATCATTCCAAGGCTCCAATTCAAGCATATTCAAAGCCACCCACTTACCCATCTTCACATCCCCATATTTCTCACAGGCACCCATCAAACTCCCCCATATCACCACATTTGCCTTCATGGGCATCGCCTCCACGACCCGTCTAGCCTCTTGAAGCAACCCCACGCGGCCATATAGATCCACCATGCATCCGTAGTGCTGCAGTTGGGGCACTATCTTATACACACTCTTCATCGATTCAAAGTAGTATCTCCCTTCCGGGACCTTGCCACCATGCACACACGCACTCAACACTCCGATGAATGTTACATAGTTAGGCCTCACACCAGCTTTCATCATGCTTTGGAAGCATTGAATAGCTTCGTTTGTATGTCCATTCATGCCGTAGCTCACTATTAATGAAGTCCAAGACGACACGTTTTTTTGTGTCATCGACGAGAATAGGCTACAGGCCAAATCCATCCTACCGCATTTGCCATACATGTCAATGACCGAGTTCATCATCAAAATGTCTGGTTTCTCAGACGTCCTGGCATAAAAAACGTATTTATGCAATTGGATTGCCAGGTCCAAATCACCTAAACTCCCGCAAGCCGATGTCACGCTGACCATGGTCACGTCATCAGGTTGGAAGCCTCTTTTTCTCATCTCAATAAACATGTTAATGGCTTCTTTCGCTCGTCCAGCATGACAAAGCCCGGCAATGATGGCATTCCAAGAGCCCAGCTTTCTAGAAGGGTTTCCATCGAACACCTTATGAGCATCCCCAAAATCCCCTGATTTAGAGTACAAACTGATGAACCCACTCTCACAAAATTCATTCAACTCGAGCCCGACCTTTATGGCAACAGAATGAAGTTGCCTTCCAGTCCCAACTGCGAAAAGCTGGCAAGCGGCCTTTACGCTGATAGGAAGCGTGTAAGAATCAGGCAAAACACCTGACCGACACATGGATACATAGATATGGAGCGCTTTGGTTGGAGCATCCAGTCTTGTGTATGCCCTCAATATGTTGTTCCAGTGAAATGGAGCGGGATAGAGATGAAGCAAGTGAGTCCGGATAATGTGGGCGAAATTTTGGTTGAGGTGTGGCAAGTTCCTGCAATTTGAGAGCTGTATATCTACAAATTTTGGTAGGTATTGGGGTGAACAATGTTGGTCTGTGACGGAGTGGGTGTCTAGGGGAATGGAAAGTGAAGCGAGAGAGTGAGAAAGATGGTGAGAGAAGGTTAGATGTCCCAATGCGAGTGTTTGGGGTTTAGGAAGGCCGGCGATGAGATGATTGTAGATGGAGAACATGCGCAACGGATTTGCAAGACCATGGACCACTGACTTCAAGTTCAAGAGATTGGTCGTCAAATTTGACTTAAGTTGATTATGTATACACGAAATTAAGGGGCGTTAAATTAAGGGGCGTTTGGTTTGAGCATAGGTTTGGATATGAGTATGGGTATAATAGTATAAGGAAATAGAAATGAGTATAAAAAATGATGTTTGGTTTGTAACTTGAGTTTCTATATTAATACCAATAATGTTGTTTGGTTTGTTACATTAATGGAAATGAAAGATAATATAATACCATTTTTTTAATATCATATTTAAAATAAAATATAAAGCATAAAACAACATCAAGTATTAAAACAACATAAAGCATCAAAA
>JANZLX010159979.1:0-14826 GCA_025531955.1 Erythroxylum orinocense
TTAGGAATAATACATAAATGCAATATGAATCTCATAATTATAATCTCATTATAATTTCATTTGCAATGTATAATTATTCCATGGACCTTATCATATACATCTAAACATGTACAAGGTAAAGAATGACTTTAAATAATTTGTCACTAAACTACAACTAAAGCGATTGGTTGTAGGGCATAAACCAACAATTTTGCTCTTTGATTTTTATGCTTCCAGCTTGTATGATTCTTGTGCAAGTCAATAGTTTTGAGTGTAGGGTCTGGCAACTATCGCTATTGGCAACAGAGGACGTAGCTTTACTATCGGCTGTCATCACCAAATTCACCCTTGTAGAAAGAGGAAGATTCAAATGCCTAGGATCAATGCATCAAAGATCCAGACATCTAGATGGTACGATAGAGGAAGGTTATGGAGGAAACGTTAGACATTAGCGGCCCAAAAAACTTGAAATATACAAAATAGGAATGAATTGCGAAATAAAAAGAATTTTTTACACATTTGAAATAAATTTTAAATTAAATTAGTTATAAAATCAGTAGTTACAATCAAGCAAAGATTTAAAAGGATTATCTTTCATATTTTGATTATGTTAGATATAATTAGTATAATGAGATTATACTAATTAAGATGAGATTTTAATCCCAAAATAAAATTAATTATTTTCTTAATTTAATTAAGTTAATAATATGATTGATTCTCAAATTTAAATTTTAGAAAATATTTTTGGAATTAGAATTAATTATATTGGAATTAATTAGTTAGATTCTTAAAATTAAGAAAGGTGTCTTCTTAAAGGTGTCTTATTGGAATTAATTAATTAGATTCTTAAAATTAAGAAAAGGTGTCTTGTCTTATTGGAATTAATTAATTAGACTTCTTAAATATTTTATTTATCTCAATTTGACTAAGAAAAATATTTTTATTTTTAATTTTTAAAATTATTATTTCACTTATTTAGAAATTATTTTTTTATTTATGAATAATAAGTTTTTTAATTTATTAGAAAAAGTTATTTTCTTGATTAAATTTTGAAAAGTGTTTTATTTATTAATTTATAAAAATTAGCATTTTTATTAATTTTGAAAATATTTTCTAATTTATTAAATAATGATTTTCTAATTAATTGAGAAACTAATATCTAAATAAATAATGAAAGGACTTTCTTAATTATCTAAAAATGTTTTATTTCATTTTGAAAGTGTTCTTTCATATTAGAAAATATTTTTCTAATTAAGGAAAAGGAATTTCTAATTAAATTAGAAATAGTTTTCTAATTGCATTAGAATGCCTTGTGAATTTTTTTAAAACGAGGTTTTTCTAAATTGTAATAAGAAAGATAGATAATTTATTGAAAATTATTTTCGATTAAATTTTGTTAAAAGAGTCAAGATAATTAAAAATAGTTTCCAATTGAATTTGAAAAATTTTCAAATAAAAATAAATATCTATTGGAATAGGAATTTAATTTATTTATGAATCAACATATTTAATCTAATTTAATTTTTCCAAAGAGTTGGTAGTATTATTTTAGATTATAAAGATCAATAACTAAAATTAAACAAAGATTGATATTTTATGCATATAATTTAACTATGTGCATAATTTGTTTATATATAGCCACATAAGTGAAGATATAACCTACAGAAAAGTAAGTTAATCCAATTGATCTTACTTGCCCATAGACAGTCCTAACTGGATAGGAACAATAACCAATTGTATCTCGAATGGTTTGTAGAGGCCTCCTTTCTCGAATCCATTCAATGCATGCAATTTCTTTTCCGTTAAGACGTCCCGCAATTTGTACTTGAATTCCTTTTGTATCTGCCTGTTTAGTTAATTTAATAACCTGTTTTTATAGAGAGAGAGGAACCTTCGCATCTTCTTAACCCGAAATGACTGAGAAGAGGAAAGGTTCCTTTTTTAGGGTATTCTTAGGAACAGATCCAGTGGAGACAGGATGGGGCTTGTAGCTCAGAGGATTAGAGCACATGGCTACGAACCACAGTGCCAGGGGTTCGAATCCCTCCTCGCCCACAATCGACCAAAAAAGGAAGGCCTTTTTCCTTTGGAGGTAGGAAAGCCTACTGTTTTTTACTAGTCATTTTTGTTCTTTATTTCTGTTTTCTTTCTATAGTGGAGATAGTCGCACGTAATGACAGATCATGACCATATTATTAAAAGCTTGTGTAAGAAGGGATTTCATTGTAGTGTCTGAAAATAATATTCCAAAGCTTTTATGTGTTCTCCATTACTTGTGTGTGAATAAGGCCTATATTATATAGTATATAACTTCGATCATAGGGATCGATTTCTAGTCTTATATCTTCATAATAATTCTATAAAGCTTCTACATAATTTCCTTCGGATTGAGCAAACATTCGTTATATATATATAATTTTGTTTTTTATATGTATGATATTTTACATGTAATTTTGTATTTGATGAGATGAATAAAATTATTTACATATTTTGAACATGATTGTTGCCTTCCATTATTAATAAACTAGAGTTCTTTTTATTATTAGGCTTGTTGAGCAATCTCAAGGTTATCTTAACCTGAATATGTTTAGTCTTATAACATTCAGTCCTACTTAACTAAATTTATGTGTTTTAGATGAGCAAACTTATGATCACATGAATTTAGATGCATGATTAGGAATAACATATAAGATATGTTTTGGTATGAGTTATTATGTACCTAATTTAAGTTTAGTTGGTTTGTTAAGTAAACTTAAGATCAACTAAATTTGAATGAGATCCTAGCCGACTAGAGAGATTAATGTTTCTGAATAGTAATAGAGGTTATTATTTTTAATAAAATAGTGTGAATAACCAAATATATGATTAAATTCTTAATCTCGTTTGGTTATTGAGGAATATAATTAGTTACTTGCATTTCTTACATTTATATCTTATTTTAAGTGAAATTTACCTTGTTTAGTATACTTGATACTAAATTAGTAAATCAAATTTCTTAGTCATAAGTTATATTTGAGAAGAGTTCTCAAAGTTAAATAGTAAAGTTATATCTATATTATATAATTTTGTTAATAATCCATACTGAGGATTCGATGTCAAAGTTTTAGAGATATATCAACATCTTGTATATAAAAAGTATAATGAAATTTTAATTTGACTAATATCTCATAAACTTTGATGACAATATGGAAGATTTATTTTAACACTATAATAGCACAATGCAATTGGTTGCATAAAGTAGAGATGAAAGGTATAGTACCTGTTATGTCTAATTTATATTGTTTTTAATTGCCTTCATATCTTGATTTTAGTTACAAATTCTTTTGTTTTGATCCAAATGTGAGATAAATTGAGTAAAAATTGTAGTGAATGTTGCATGAAGGGTGAATGAAATGTTTTGTGAATTTTGCATAACAAATGAAAGGTTAAAAAGGTGGTGAATAAACAAGTTAGCAAGCTAAGTCACCACCATGACTTACCACCGTGGAAGTTAAAGTTAAGGTGGTGACTTAACTTGTCACCCTCGTGACATGTTTTCCTTTAATTCCTCTTATTATTAGGTGGCATCTACAGGTTGAAGGCCCGAAAACCTAGACCTAAAATGAGATTACAAATAGAAAGAAGAGAGGAGGGTAGTGGTTCGTTCCACATGCCACATGCCACATTCACTCTATATACATATGTTTCACACCAAACAAACTCATTAGGAGATGATAACATATACAAAGAAGAAGGGGAGAAGAGAAGAGAGAATACAGAGAGTCGGGGTGAAGAAAAAGAATAGCAAAGAAGTAGAACGAAGTGAACATCTGATCATCTGGGCAAGAATAAAGCAGAAGCAGCAGGCGAGAGCTAATGCAGGAAGCTTGAGAGTGGTTGGAGATCACACAACTTCCTCATCCGAACACTCGTTTGCTCATTTTGTTTCTTAATTCTCTATTGCTTTATTGAACTTATTCCTCTATTAGTTGATGGATTCATACTCTATAACATGTTGATAGTTTATTTCAGTTATTCACTTGGTTTATTGCTTTAATACTTCTCTTATACTGATCAAGATGGGATTGAAGTATTTGAATATGATGAATCTTATTGTTTCTGTCATAGTTGATCTTTTTTAGAATTAATGTAGCTATTTTAGTCAAATATGCATGATTAAGGGACTGTGTTGTTGTCTTATGTTTGCTATAGTTTCTGAACTGAATGAATGTAATAACACGATGAAACTTTCCATCATTTTAGAATTAAACGAAAGATCAAGAGAAGTTTAATATGGAATGAGAAACTACGAATGCTTAGGTTAAGAATTAGAAATATATTAAGTGGTAATTATTAGTTGGGTTTAATAATCAATTTGGATGATAAACTTGTCGAATATGAAAGTTAGATTAGTTTGTTATTTAAATTGATTTTAGAACCTAATTGGTAATTTTAGTAAGACAACTATCCAATCATTTCCCCTCGGTCATGTATAGGAGATTAAATTAGTGAAAATTAATTCTCAAGAGTTTTTCACTTTGATTTATCAATTCGTTTTTGCTCCTTGTTAGTTTCGTTTACTTTTAGTCTATTTTGTGATTTTCTTTTAAGCCTTCACTCAACAATCAGGATGGAATATTTAGGATTGCATATGTTTTTATTTTTGTTTAAGATTGATTTAAATGAACCAATTTCACCTCTGTGGGAGACGAACCTGGGTAATCAACTACAACTACCTCGTATACTTGCGAGTAAGATAACCTAGGTATTTTTAAAACTTATTTTGGGCACAACAGTACCTTAATGGAATTGTACACCTAATTTATCCTATTAAAAGCATAGACATGAATTACAGTTGAAGCCATTTGCTATAGAATGATAATAGTTATCATTAGAACAAAAATGATTAGATGATTTTTCTTACCTATATGTGATATAATAAAGATCTTTTATATTTCTAATTCATGCTTATAAGCATTTGATATTGAATTTAGAGTCAACATTATTACAATGTTCAAGGCATGATAAGAAAAACATTGTTAAGTAAAAGTAGTTGATCCATACATAAATAGTTTATATGTATTGGATCAAGAGAGACTTATGCTTAACATAAGTGGAAATAACACAAAGTTGGATAACCAAGACTATCCATTTATTTCATATTAGTTAAATCAATGCAATAAGAATCATATGTTACATATAAGGATAGATGTATACTTTAGATTATGAATTATAGGAAACTTATAAAACTTGTTAGGTTGAAGAATGACCAAATCAAACTTGAATTGTTAAATCTTATTCATACGATGTGTTAGATGAAATAATAATTCATAAAAGGATGATATTTGTATTTCATTGGATTAGTAATGAATTTATATGATATAGTCATACATACAAAATGAAATAATGATTTAGAATTTTGAATAGTTTAAAGTATTTAAATCTAAGTAAAAATTAAGCATTAAGAATGTTGAATCACTTTCATGAGATTTATGTGTTGAGATTTAAAATTTCCAGTTATTTATAAGGAATGAGATTCTCTAGTGAATATTTCCACAACAAAATTCCATAATACTATGGATTGTGTAAGGAGGAAAATGCATCATGAGATATTGTATGATGCAATATTTATTCTTGTATTGATATACTTAGCACTATAACTTACCTCTGGTAGTTCTAATTAAATCAATTAGAAAGATTTCATATAGAAACGGTAAGACTTTGCAAGAGTTAAAGTTAATAATTTTGGAATGTTGTGCTTAGTTAAAGCATGTAACTTTCAATAATTTTAGAACTAAATTAGATAATAGAAGGTTATAAGAGATCCAAAAGGATGGATATAATTTTACAGATCTATTGTACAAATTTTTTGTTTTAATGAATATTTATGTTCCCAAAATTAGTAGTAGAAGTAAGAAGAAATTTGAAAAATTCAAATCTCTTGACAATACATCCAACAAGAACTAATTCCTTTATTAATATATTTGATATATAGTTGAAAGGCTACAAGACCTTGAAAGATTCATTTTCATGATGAATTCAAAGAGTTTGCTTTAGAGATGATTATGCCATATATATAAGGAGGTTAGTGGGAGTATAGTTGTCATCATCATTAGGAGTATGTAGAGACATATTGCTTACAGAGAGAACAATGATTCATATTTTTAATTATTGAAAATATAATTATCTAAGAACAATTCATATTGGATATGAAAATGTGACAACTTAATTATGGTAATTAATCATATTTAGACTAGAAGTTGTTTACCTATTCTACTCTAAGTATATAGGTAATGTACTAAAGGTGTTTAGTATTAGAGATATCTGATCTGTGTGAAGTATTGAAGATATCCATTATTCTATGTATAAGTTGATATTTATGTTCAAATTTATATAGTTATTAAATTTAGAAGTAAATCCTAATTAGGTATATTTTACTTGCAACAATATTATTTTGACTTTAGAAAGGTTTCAATGTAGCATTAATTGCTAATAAAGCCAAAATATGTTTTTTATTTAGTAAAAGTGGTTATTTGGATCATAAGTTCATCAATGAACCTGGCATAGTTCTTCGTATTATTAATACCACAATATATTATAGACCATTAGAGTTATTAGACATATAAAGGAACTAAGGTCTCGTCAAAGATCGAACTATGTAGTTAGGTAATCTCTTTTAATTATGATGATAATTAAGGTAAAAGTTGTAAGATTTATGCAAGTTCTCATTATAGAGAATCTTGTAGAATTCTCTCACTAAACCATTATCCCAAAAGTAACACGATCTTCATATAAAGATATGGTATAACATACTTAAACAATTAGTTAGTGAAAATGGTTTAGTTATAGTTTAGTGACATAACTATTTGAGGGTTTTAAAAATATTATATGTGTGATAAAGTTTACGAGATAAATACATTATAAATAAAATTGAATGAGATTTATATTATATTGATATATTATCCTTAAATTGTTCCTAGTCATTGGTTTATTGAGATAGGACATTAATAAATTATAAAATACTAGCACACTTTATATTTCTTCCGCATAAAGGAAGTGATCGATCTTATAAACTAAAGTATGGAGATACCTAAACAAAGATGTGAGTGCTTGTTAGAGAATAAGTTCACTAAAATTACTGCACATAAAAAATCCATTTAGAGCATTATTTATATGTCAATGGAAATTCTCATTGTTATGATTGTATAAGTGATCCTTTTACTTGAGATCTTCAAAGTTATCTTATATAGGAATTACTATATTTTGATACTACTTATAACCTATTCTAGTCAAAAGTAGATCAATTAATAATCATTGGATATAACATAAGTTATATGGAGGTAGTTAGGTGGTCAATATAGGATTCATCTCCCTAAAATAAATAGGGAGAATGTTCCTTTGTTCTCGATTATTATTGATTTAGGAAACCCTTAGCCAATATAGAATGACACTTCAAACATAGTTTTCAAATTTCATTAATTAAATCAATTACTAATTGTGGAGAACTAACATGATTAGACTCAAATAAATTAGACCTAATTCCTTGCTCTACGTTTAATTATAACATTATAATATGAACGGGTTGAATTATTCAAAAAAATCATGCATGGAAAGGTTAGTTAGAACCAATTTAACATTCCTAAATATTTGGGTGTCATGGTCAGTTTCTAGATGCCAATCTCGATATATGGATATTAATTGTTTAATTAAAGAATTAAAGATAAGTTAAAGAATTTTTATTTATTTATTCTTAGATATGAATATTTTTGCAAACCTATTGACTCACATAAAAAGAGCAAGATGAAGAGAGAAAAGATCTTTTGGACTTGATTGTAATTTTTGAGAAACTTTATGATCAAATAGAAGATATTTAATAAATAATGATTAATATGAGATATTCGATTTTATTTGAGCATAATTGATTTTTAATTGGAATTAAGTACTCAAATTTCCAAAGCCTATTATAAATAGGTTTAGGCTCCATGGGAGCTAGCACTCTTTGCCTAACCCTCTCTGCAATAGTTATATAGTTCTTTCAACACGTTCTATGGATACTGCTAGATTTTGAACACTTGTGTAGGTACGACAGTTGAAATGAGCCAATCCCAAAATCAATTCAATGGAAATGACATGAAAAGTATCAAGCTTTAAAAAAGATACAAATTATGATTCATGCTTTATTATATTTTATATGTTAATCATATTATAGATTTTCAATGATCTTAGTTTTCAAGAAATCCTACAAAATAGGTTTCATAATTATTTTGTTGCATACGAGATCATATCCCATCCCAATTGCCCAACACCATCTTCCTATAAGATGAGGGCATTAGTTTATCATAATATAATTTAATACCCACCCATTCAATTGCATATAGATATATAAAAATTACTACAAGATAATGTTACCGGTGATTTGATTTAGTTTTAATTGGTTGGAGAGTATGGTGAGGTTGATAATTTCTTTCTTCATTGGGTTTGACTTCTTATTCTCAGTATATGGTTCACTCTCATCGTCATTAATAATAATCACTTCACTTTTTTCTTTTTGTGCTAATCATTCCCCTCACCAAGAGCACACCTATTTTTCCTTCTTGATGTAACAATGATAGTAATGTTAAATCTTAAGTACCAATAAAGGAACTGAATTTCAATATTAGTGTAACTTATATAAAAACACAAAAAAGGTAAGGGATTGATATAAAGCATTGTTTGAAGTGTATATAATAACTTCCTTTTTTTTTGCTTAAGGATCCCTTTTTCCTTATTAAGTTTTCTATTTCTCTATCAATGTTATTTGAAATTTAAGTGACTTGAAAATTTTCTATTTAATTGTATGTTGTATGTCTGCATATATTGTTATTAGGATTTAAAAATTATTGATTAAAAATTGGTTGATTATACCTCTTATTGTACATGTGAAGACTATAAAAGTAATAAAATGTTAGAAAGATGAAAAATTTTCATATAACTATGAATTAAAGTATGAAACATACATACCATTTTCAATCTTATTTATATTTATTCTCATCTTGTTAAGTTGGGGGATTGTTTGCAGAGAATCAAGTATTTTCATTTCTTGTTGTATGGGATTTTGATGGTGAACTAGAAAAAGACCACCATTTTCCTCCTTATATAATACAGAAAACATGAATGTGGTTCAACGTAGAAAATGCATCCTTTATATGGGAAACACAAGCAAGTAACCCCATGCACTGGAATGTGACTATATCTGTCCACGAAATAAGAGTCCCTTTTATAACGTTATTCTAACTACTAGTGACTTGAAGATTGCATTGATGATATGTAAGAGTTGATGATGCTAGACATGCAACCATATTTCTATAACGTGTTGAAAAAAAAATAGAATATGTTTGATGGTTTTTTTAGTTTGAAGAAAGTTGTGAAGGTTGTGTGAATAATTTATGCTGTGTCAACTTTGTTTATGTAGGAAGTAGGTAAAAATGAGCCTATTAAAGTGAAATTAGTGCACGTCACCGCATCAAGTTACTAGGACAAATTTTATGTTTCATATTAGGGTAACAAAGTAAATTGAACATTAATAAATGGGTGGAAACTATTCCATAAAGAAGAACTTGATATTGTATTAACAGTTTTTTACAACCCATCCAGCTATATGAAGGTATAATTTATAAAGCCACTTGAATAAAAGCAAGCTACTGTGCTATACTATTTGAGACCCCATTAGATACTACCCTAAGTTGAATGAAATATAATTGTGATTAGAGTATTATTTATCATTCTTCCTATTAGGGTCAGGTCTAGTAAAATTTATGATAAATTCTAAAAAATTCTATGTATAATTTCTTTCATTTTCAAGTATCTTCAACTAAATATAACATATTGTTTTGTAATTAAACATAATGATGATTTATAATAATTCATATAACTCTGAGAATATAAACCCATTCCATGTAAGTGGACATCTTATTCATGTAAAGTATTTGCATATATAATTTTTCGAGGACTTTAAGGAAAAATTATAATTATAATTAGAATATTAAATTATGATATTATAAAATGAAATGCTATGTCTCATAACTTAATTAAGTAATTACTGATTATGGAACTTAAGAAAATACTTTATTGAAGTTTTATTTATTCAAGTTGTTAACACCCGATAAGATTGTTTGTAATATGTACAAATATGTAACTCATCTGAAAACCTAGACTTCTAAGATTTTTCATGCTATCTTTTTTTATCTTGAAGAAACTAAATGAAAATTTTAGTTAAAATAATCAAATATAGGTAATTACTACTTATATTAAATTACCATTATAATTGAATAAATTTGAATCTTTACTTTTGGTACAACAACAAAAATATTTCCTATTGAGACTAGAAATAAATTGAGAAATTTGAAGTTTTAATTGGCCCTATCTATAAATGCAATCATATCTATCATATCATATATAAGCTTAGGTGTCTAGTGAATATATGCCAATGGAATAATTTAGAAGTTTGGTGGTGGCATCAAGTATATGTAGCAAAGAAATTAGTGAAATAAGTTGCAACATTTGAACCTTATATTCATAATTGAGTTGTTGAGGATATTAATAAAATAATGAATGCAATACAACCACTTTACATAATCATTAATTTGAAATAAATATAACTTGGGTTGTCTTAAGTTATTGGCACAAACTCATATATATGTGTGTGTGTGTGTGTGTGTGTGTGTGTGTGTGTGTGTGTGTACACATCTTAAGAGAAATATAAGATTGTAATATTATTAAAAAGTAATTCAAATCTCCACAAAAATTTAAGTAACAATTGGTTAAAAACGTGTAATATTCAAATTAAAATAGGCGTAATTATATTGGTTTGCTTAAATTTAAGATATAGTAAAAGTCAAAATTAAATAAAATAATTGAACATTTAAAATTTAATACTAAACTATCTTTTTTTGAAAGATTTTTTTCTTTCAATAATTTGAATTAGTGAAATTATGATCACTCATAGTTATTTTCTCCATTTGATATAATTTGCTTAAAAATTACATATTAAAGAATTCACATTTTTGGAATACAAACACTAGAATCTATCCATATGAATATATTTTTTCATCATCACTTTATATAGGATAAGTTCTGTTGTGATGACTATATCATACAGAAAGATCATGGTTTATATAACATAACTTAGTAATGAACAAAGTATATTTAATTACTTAAAGTGAGATGAGTTTTTTCTTATAGGAGCAAGTAAGAAGAAGAACACTTGATTTTATTTATAACTTAGTTTTAGTTAGCTATATTATAAAATATTAGAGTTAGAAAATCTTGAATTGTGTATATTTAACATAAAATACATAAGCAATTTAATATAATGATTAAAGAAGCAAAAGTTTGTTAATATGATTTAAATCGATAAATTGTAAAATTAAAATATTTGTGCAACATTTTCAATAAATAAAAAAGTTTATAACATGAATATGATAAAATACTAACTAATAATAATTAATTTCAATAAACTTGTTTAAAATATTTGAACAACAAATATTTTCTTCTTAAGCAATTATTCATCTTGCTTAAAGTACTATTCATCTTGCTCCATCAATCTTCGTTGATACCTCTATGAACCAACTTTCTCTTTCTGTTAACTGTATTCTAGATCTTCAATACTTGCTTACTTTACTTTCCCCTCTAAGTTCTTCCTCTTCTGCTTCAGTTGATACATCTCTTCTCTTGTCCTTTCTTTCCTTCTTTTATTCCTACTCAGCTCCTTTACTTTACCCTTCTTGTTTCATTTTATTTCCATTTGAGCTCCCCTCATTGCATTGACCTCTTACATCCACCTTTTTTTTTAATATCTAAGTTCATCTTTATCTAATAGGTATTACCCTCCCTCTATGTCTTCTGATCTTGTCCCACCTTTGAACTCAACCTGTCAGATAACTCATCCTTCTTCCCCTCAACCAAAATTCTTCCCTCCTCTACATCTAATTCCCTTAGTCAAACTGAAGACGTCATTGTTCCCCTATTAGAAGATCATGGGTCCAAGTCACGGGAGAATCCAAATATGAAATGAAGCTTAATTTATACCCTCCCAATGAAACTTCTAACATTAGAATTGTCTCCCCTCCCTTAGAAGTTCTTAGAGTAGGTGCTAGCAAATAGAACTACACCTTTCTTGGTTTCTTTCTAGATAAAATAGTCACATTCCCTGTGATGAAACAATGGCCAATGAGCAAATCAAAAATTTTGACACATTCATATAATCGTACATTCATTCATTAATATTTCTAGCTATAATTGGTTTTAAAATTTTGATTAAGATGAGAATTGTGGTTTTTAATAATGTCGAAAATTTATTTAGAGATTATTATTATTATTTCAGAATTTTTGGTGAATTTTAGAAAAAATCCGTGATTTTATGACAAATGGAAATGTGACAAATGGCTTGACATGTTGGAGACATGAGGTAGCTTATATGGATGAAAAATGGCCTATATGTAATAGAGCGACGTGTCAATGAGTTTTTAAAACCACGATATCACAATTGTGTAAGGCAAAATCATTGGAGCTTTATTGTCTTCGGATTATGTTAATGTTCTTCGAAAATCACTGAACCTTCTTCCCTGAAATACTGGTTTTGATTCTTATATTAGTATTATACTTTGCAACACAAATAATTCAGTCTAGCTATTAGTTTGCATCTCTTTAGTCTTGTTTTTCAGCTATCAGCGAACCCTGTTCTTTACTCTCACAGTTGAAGAATTTGTAGAAAAATAAAATAAGTGATGTTTCTAACTTTTTGAGTTTTGTGAATGATCCTGATGATGTGTTAGTGGTGGAAATAAACACATGCATGAGTTATGTAAGTTGAGTAGTTTCGTTTAGAAAGATGAGTTGTTATCTTGTACAATAGATTATGCAGTGGAAGTGCAATACCGATTGCATGTAGTTTCAAGAGAAACGTAGTGAAGTAGACCATGGTAGAAAATGAGGTAAGTAAGAAGGATAGCTTTGGTGATGTTAAAAATGTGTTAAGTGAGATTTAGTGAAATTGAAAATGTACAGAAAAATGTAAAGTACAGTAGTTATATAGGAAAAATTGTATATGAGTTTTGATTTTGTTGTTTGTGTTGAATCTTGAGTTTTGAGTTGTATAAGAGTAAGATGAGCTAGAATGGGAGTAGAAATGCAAAGAAAACAAGTTAGAAATGGTGAAGAAGAAAGATTCAGAAGATGGAGAAAATAAAGAAAATATAAAAGAGATACGTGAATAGTGCTAAGTTTTGATGTTTATGTTTAATCTAGAATTTTAGTTTTGTTGTGAGTTGTGGAGTTGATATGGAAGTGAAATAAAGGGTTAAATGAAAAGGGTAAAACTTATGATGAGGGATTAGAAGAAGAGAGGAAGAAAAATGATGGGAGTGCGCAGCCGTGCGTGGGCTTCCTCTCTTCATCTAATCCCACGCACGGGTATGCACAACCCAGGCAAGCATACATGGGTGTTCATGTGATTTGCACACTCGTGAGAAAATGTTAATGGTTATTAAGAGAGTGAATGTCACGATCATGAGATGAGAGAAAGAAACAGACTGTGTTTGAATGATTAAAAGTCACGATCGTGACTATGTTGATGAAGATGGGAATTCACGATCGTGAGTCATCATGATCATGAATCTGCTAGTCATGTTGAGAGTTCACAATCGTGAGTCGTCATGATCGTGCACCCGACGGATTTTCTACACCTGAACAACTTTGATTCTTTTGACCATAACTTTGTCATCTGACCTCCAAATGACTTGATTCTTAAACCAATAAATTCCTAACACATTGTACTACCTCTCTATAAAAATTTATAGCCTTATGAATTGTTTTGAAAATGGTTGATCGAATGAAAGTGAGGGAATCTGTTGGAATTGTATGAATTGGAACATTTTACTGAACATACTTCGGTATTTGGACTATGACCTTGTTTGGAAATCAGCTGATTACATTAGCTGTTAGCTGATTTTGTTAGCTGTTAGCTGATAACTGATTATATCAGCTGATTTGACCAGCTGATTGTATTAGCTGTTTGTCATTTGATGTTTGGTAAAATTAGCTGTTTAGTATTAGCTGTTTATGTGTAAAATGACTTATAAGGACATGAATTTTAAAAAAATTATAAGGGTATGAATATTATATATCTTAGTATTTAGTTGAATATTTTTATAAGAATTTAGATTTTAAATATTAAATACTACAAAAGTTAAGCTTAAGACCCTAATAAAAAATATAGAATATATAATACTAATAATAATAATAACAATTCTTTATTTAGGTTATTATAACTTCGAATACAACTTTAGATTTATGGTAAATTACTACTCTCATTCGGGGGTTTGTGTACGACCTTACATTACCAATCCTTTTCTAACACTCACCATAAGGAATCCCAAAATAGAAGTCGTGAATTTTCCACTACCATATACATTAACACGATCACTGCCACCGCTTTTCTTCCCACCAGACTTAGAAGAAGAAGAAGGATACGCATTTCTTGGCCCTTCCACGTACAATTTTGATTGGTCAGCAGTGCCACCAACCCTTGTTTTGATCCCAGCTTTGCCACGTCTTTCAAAACTCGTTGCAATCCATGACTGTTAGCACCAAACCCATGTGAGAGAACACATCAACAACAATGAAAACATTCTATAATATTGATTTTCTTTTGTTTCGTTCCAATTTTTCTCGTCAAGAGGTGGGTTGAGAAGAACTGTAACATCCTGTCACCGATGGGATGGGTACAGTTCCTCTCATACGTATTCTGTATACATATTTTTGCATCTGTATTCATAGCCTCTGTATATTTGATAAATGTTCAGCATTTCATAAGCTTATGTATGTACATGC
>JANZLX010160014.1:0-14819 GCA_025531955.1 Erythroxylum orinocense
GAGAGAGTACATCAATTGCTTGGTTGTGATTGTCTTATTGGAAGGCATGGTGAATAGGAGTTACGGTGGAATCTTTTTAAATCTATCAAAATAGGGTGAATATCTTCTGATCTCCTAGTTGGCGTTGAAATCAATTATATACACGCAAGCTGAAGAAACTAAGTGGAGGTTGCGCGGCAATTGAAGATAGTGTGAGAGTTACTGAAGTTGTGTAGGTTGCATGTTGATGATGGTTGTGCACATGCTGTTGATTTGAGCTAAATATTTGCATCTCACATTTGACACACGGTGAAAGGAATATTAGTGCAGGGGTTAGTGTTAGCTACGCAGTGGTTTTCGTGTTGGTGTTTATGTGAGTTAGTCTATTGTTATTGCGATTACTTCCAGATCTATTTCAGTGGAGCTTAACCTTTCGGGAAGTTGACTTCTTTTTCTCAAGTGTATTATTATTTTGTTCTTATTTGATTGATCACTTGAGTTCTTTATTTCTTATCTTTATTATCAAATACTGTTGAGAAAATCCTCTGTCGAGGTTAGTACGAGGCGGTCGTACTATTGGGTGTGAATTCTTTCATGGGAAGTGAGGTTGAGTGATAGTGTCAAGGGTTGAGTGGTGTCGGATTAGTAAAGTCTTGGGTAAAACTATTGTACTTTGGTGAAAATAATTAAGCTAGGTGAGGGCCCCATAGACGTAGGCAAGGTGTGCCGAACTGCATTACCAAATTTCTGGTGTTGATTTATTTTTTGTTTTTTTAATTTTTCTGATTTTTTGTTTGCCAGAAACGAATTGGAAAGTTCGCGAAATTAACCCCTTTCGATTTTTCAATTTCTTTTTGGGGGTGTGAGCTATGTTGAAGTAAATTTGAGAGCAATGGTTGTGAGGTGATTGGTGAGTGAGTCCCAGAAGCAAAGAAAGTGTGCGGCAACTAGGTGCATGGGTGGTATAGTAATATGAATGCATTGATTATCCATAAATGTGCATTAATTGCTTATAGAAAAACGTGTGCGGGTGGAAGATAACAGTGTGTGCATGTCTAATTGGAACCTATGGTGAAGAGGAGTTAATATATTACGTTATGGATGTGCTCTTGGAAAAAGTGAGCTTCTCTGTGTTAGTGTTGCTTCTCTGCGTTCGTGTTGTTACAATACTTTTTTTTAAGGACGATGATTTCATTAAGTTGGGCTGAATAATTTTGTGTTGCATTTTCTTTGATATGTTATCGTTGATCGAGTATTTTTGCAGCTGTGATTTTATGAGTTTTGCGTGAATCAGCTCATTGATGCTACGACGATTTTCAGATCTATTTCAGTTGAGCTTAACCTTTCGGGAAGTTATCTTCTTTTTCTTAAGTGTATTATTATTTTGTTCTTAGTTAATTGGTCACTTGAGTTATTTATTTCTTATCTTTATTATCAAGTACTGTTGAGAAAATTCTCTGTTGAGGTTAGTACGAGGCAGTTGTACAATTGGGTTGATTGAGAAAATCCTCTATTGAGGTTAACATGAGTCAATCGTGTTATTGGGTGTGAAATTCTTTCACGGGAAGTGAGATTGAGTGATAATGTCAAGGGTTGAGTGGTGTCGGCTCAGTAAAGCCTTGGGTAATTCTATTGTACTTTCGTGAAAGTGATTAAGCTGGGTGAGGGCCCTGCAGACGTAGGCAAGGTGTGCCGAACTGCGTTACTAAATTTCTAGTGTTTTTATTATTTCGGTTTTGCTTGTTTTTATATTTTATTGGTGCCAAGGAAATTTGCAAAAGGTTTGTGAAATAATTAACCCCCTCAGTTTTTTTCATTAATGACTCCATTCTTAGACAAAAAGTAAGACAAAAATGGCTGAAGGAGGACGACCGAAACACGAAGTTCTTTCACGCAGCTATACTTGCACAACGTAACATTAACACCATTTCTGAACTGATGGATTCGGAGGGAATCATAAGAAGAGGTCAAGCAGTGGTGTTGGATCATATTAGGGATTTCTTTGTTCAACTTATGGGTTGCAATGCAAATTTGAGCCCGGATGGATTTGGGATTAGAAATGTGCTGAACTTCACTCCAAGTCAAGAAAGATTGGACTTGCTAAACGCCCCTTTCACAGCTTTACAAGTGAAGGATGCTTTGTTCCGCCTGAATAGCTCAGCTCCAAATCACCCGGTCCTAATGGGTTTTCGGCTAGGTTTTTCCAACATACATGAGTCATCACGGGTCAGCTAGTTACGAAGGCAGTACTAGAGTTCTTCTCCTCTAGGAATCTCCAGCAGGAGATAAATCATACCTACATCTCCTTAATTCCCAAGAAAGAATGTCCTGATAAGATTACAGATTTCAGACCGATTTCGTGTTACAATACAGTTTACAAAATCATTGCTTCCCTTTTAGCGAAGCGTTTGAAAGGGGTATTAGTGGAGGTAGTCAGCAATGCTCAGGGGGCCTTTCTCCTGTCAAGGAGTATAGGAGACAATATATTGTTGCTTTAAGAGATGATGGGCGAATATCATACTGGGAAAAAGATTAATAACTGTGCCTTACGAATTAATCTTTATAAAGCTTTCGATACTGTTGACTGGGAATACTTAAAGGAATGCATGCTAGGAATTGGATTGCCCCGAGTTTTGTCATTAGATCTCTCAACGCATACAATCGACCTCTTTGAGCGTTTTTATTAATGGTATTCCGATGATGCCATTTAAGACTCAAAGAGGGATAAGACAAGGGGACCCTCTCTTCTTTTACTTATTTGCACTGGCAATGGAGGGATTATCAAGGTTATTAACTAGATTGGTGCAATGCAATGGGCTTTTTCAGTATCATTACCAATGCAAAGAATTGAAACTATCTCATCTTATGATTGCGGATGACATGATTCTTCTATGCAAGGCTGAGCCGCAGATGTTAGTGATGTTGATGAACTTGATGAACACTTTGCTTACTGGTCAGGATTACAAATGAACACCCAGAAGCGCGCCATTTATATATCCTTAGATGTAAGCAATCGAGAAGAGCTTAGCAGTCTGGTTGGTTTATCTCTTCAAGGCATCCCGTTTAGGTATTTGGGTGTTCCAATCACCTCAGGTAAGCCTCGGTATTCTGACTTGTTGCCTTTACTGGAAAATCGAAAGCGTAGAATCAATGCGTGGTAGAATCGATTTCTCTCCTTTGCAGCCAGAGTTAACCTTATTGTCTCTGTTATGAATAGCATTAATGTGCATTGGACATATCATGTCGTAATTCCAAAGAAAGTGACTAAAGAAATGGAGCGAATTTTTAAAGCATTCTTATGGACTGGTAAGCATGAAAAGTGTAAAGGTGCGAAAGTTAAGTGGAGTGAGATTGTCCTCTTTAAGCAGCATGAGGGATTGGGTATACTTTCGTTCAGCTTAATGAAAAGATGTTTGCTTAAGAAGAGAATTTGGCGTTTATTTGTGGATAAAAAGGCAATGTGGATTAAATGGGTGCAAGTTTACTGCCTTAAGGGGCAAAGTTTCTAGAATCTCCAAGCGAGGCATGATTACTCCTGGATTTTTAAAAGTCTCCTACAATTGCAGGAATTGATTTTTCCTGCAATTTGAAATCGATTTAGGAACGCTGAGGACACTTTTTTCTGGTTTGATAATTGGCATGAGCGAAGTCCTATATGGATACAAACTGAACTAATAGGGGTCAGGAACCGGATTGCCAAGGCAATCTCACTTGTGTGGGTTGTAGGAGAGGGAGATCGCCTGCTCAGGAGCAGATTCGGTCATAATATTAGCTTTATGAGCAGAACTATCCTGAGCAACACTCTAGACGAGATGATTTGGAAGCTACTCAAGATGGCGTCTTCTCAACTTCTTTAGCACGTGGCATTGGGATGGAGCTGAGGGAGCAGGTACCTTGAGCCGAACTAGTTTGAAAACAGGTGTTATGCCCTAAATCTGCTTTCTTCTTATGGCTAGCTATTAAAAATAGATTGAAAACAAAGGATAGGTGGTTTAGTCCTTTTGATCGTACTTTTGTGTTGTGTAAGCTAGTAAACGAAAGTAGGAACTACCTGTTTTTTGAATGTGAGTATTCCAAAGTAATGTGGAGTGGAATATTACATTTGATAGGCACTCTGAATTCGGTATACGATTGGAATGATGTGCTGGAAGAGGTTATTCATAAAACCAAACCAGGGAGGCTGGACGGCTTCATTATTAAGGCCTCGTTTCAGATGGTACTTTACCACATATAGAGGGAGAGGAACAAACGACTTTACAAGCAAGTTGAACGAAGTAAATATGAGCTTGTGAAATGCATAGTTAATTTGATAAGGGAGGCCATAATTGCGAATGGGAAGCAAGATTCTATGCGACTATCTATAAGGAGGCGTTGGTTTCTGTAGTTGTAAGTGGTTTTGTTTTGTTTGCGCAAATGGAAAGTAGGGGCTGTTTCTCTCCTTTACTTCATTTGTAGGTTGTAATATATTGTACATTATAGTCTTTATCGCTTTTTGGTAATATAATTTCTTAAAATTAAAAAAAAAAAGTTGGACTGTCCTGCCTGCGAAGGACTCCAAAATCTACAATGACTGGGCCTCTAAGAACTGGTTCCAATTTGGCAATACCATTCATAAGTCCTCATGCAAAGTTTCAAACGCACCTAAAAGCATCAATCCCTGCATGCATGAGCACTTACCCACGTGAAATCCACTGCATAAAATCTCCTTTATACTAACACATATTAAACAAACATGAAAATGTTAAAGAATTTATAAATAATAAATTCAACTATTATCGAATAACTAAAACTTTGAGAACCGGTTCCAAGTTGGCGATACCATTCGTAAGTCCTCATGCAAAGTTTCAAACGCACCTAAAAGCATCAATCACTGCATGCATGAGCACTTACCGACATAAAAACCACTACATAAAATCCCCTGTTACATTATCCCATATTGACTAAACATAAAAATGTTAAATAATTTATAAGTGGTAAGGGTCAATTATTGGTAAGGGTCAACTATTCAGATCTAACTATTTGACAATGGTTGACCTAAGCTTAATTCTTGTTAATAGGCTCTACACTCTACACTCTGCTCATATTAAAAATTCTAATATAGTATCAGAGCAGGTTTAGTTCATATTATTAATTTCTTAGTCGTCCGTCTGGATGTCATTTCTTAGTGGTCTGTTCGAATATCCAGTCCCAACGAGCCAATCCGATTACTATTGCGTTTATTTCAAGTGACAACTAGATGTCTAGTCCCAGTTGCACTTGAGGGAGAGTATTAGAGTATCTCATATTGACTAAATATAAAAATGTTAAAAGATTTATAAGTAATAAGGGTCAATTATCTAAATAACTAATTTTAATTATTTGAAAATAATTATTCCAAATTCAATTCTTGTTAATAAGTTTTATACTCTGCACATATTCAAAATTCCAACATCACCAATGTCCCTTATACACAAGAAGTGTACAATGTTGTCTTAGACAATTTTCTTTAATAGGTTTCAGGTATGGGAAAGATTTCGTGATGCAAGTTGGTGAAGTAGAGTACAAAAAATGCAATTCTACACACCTAAACTACTTCTCCAACATTGGCAGCATGGTTTACACGCTTAAGCATCAAGGGTCTTTCTATTTTATAAGCGGAGTTGCTACTCACTGCGGGAAGGGACAGAAGATGATCATAAAAGTTATGGAACCTGAAGACGAATCTCCTTCACTCCACAATGGCACACCGCCAATGAAATCCAGCTTCTCGCACTGCTATGCTCTCTTCCCTTGGAGTTTGAGCTTCTAGCATAATCTTACTCCAACTTGTTTTGTCATATTTAGCCTCTTGCGTCCTTTGCTAATTTTTTTTGCTTATTTATTCTGCTCTAATTTTTAATTTTTAAATAAAATTAATATTTTTATTATTGATAATAATTATATATGAGATAAAATTTAAAGATAAATTATTTTTAGTTAATTAAATTTATTTTGACCAATTATATAATATTTATTAATAAATTATCGACAAAATTATTTTTATTTTATTAAAATAAATAATTTAAATTTTTATTTTAATTCTAATTATATAATAAAATTTTATTTAAAATTTATACATTTTGAAGGTATTTAAAATTCAATTATGCTTATTAATATTTATTTAATTTAATTATAAAAATTAAATAAATTAAATTAAATTATTCATAATTCTTATTAATAGTTAATATTAAATAATTAAATAATGTATATTTAGTTGATATTTATGCTCTATCATTGAGAGTAATGAAGAAACTGACGAAGATATAGTTCACCGGATCATATCAGGGTGGTTGAAATGGAGAAATGTTTACATATTAAATAAGTTCATAGTCATAAGTTAATTATAACGGAAATGGAATCTTCCGTTAGATGTGCAACCTTACTAAAAGGGATAAGATAAGGAATGTCATGATATGAGACAAATTAAAAGTAGCTAATATTATAGACAAATTAAGAGAGACAAAGTTTAGGTGATTTGAACATATTAAGAAGAGACATTCAAACTCTTTAATGAGAAGATGCAAGAAGATCGTACTTAGAGTTTGTAAGAGAAAAATAGGGAGGCCTAAAAAGAATTAGGAGGAGATGATTAAAAAAGATATGACAATGTTGAACCTTACCAAAAACATGATCTACAATAGAAAACTTTGACGTGCTAAGATTCAAGTAAAAGATCCTTCGTAAAGAGATCCTAGTAGTTTTCTTATACCTTTTAACTATTACATTTTGTAGTTATTCTCGGTGGTAATTACGTATTATTATTATTATTATTATTATTATTATTGATGTTGTTGTTGTTATTGTTTGTTATTATTAATATCTTTATTATTATTATTGGTATTGGTATTATTATTATGTTTATGATTATTAATGTTCGTATGAATATTAGTATTGGTATTATTATTATTATTATTATTATTATTATTATTATTATTATTATTATTATTATTATTATTATTATTATTATTATTATTTATGATTACTATTATAATTGTCATTATTATTATTATTGTTATTTGTATTATTAAACTCCTCGTTAGTATTAATTTTATTCTTCTCATTATTGAATTTCTTAATTTAGTTAATTGCATTTATTTTTATTAAACAAACACGATAATTATTAATAATAATATTTAAATTGCGCACTCTCATGATCCCCTAATTTCAATGTTTAATTATTATTATTATCATTTATTTTTAGTGCTATTAATTTTCTACATAACTATATGTACTTATTATTCTAATCTAAAATTATTATGATGTTTTATAATTTTTTTACATATTGATGATGATGATGATTATTATTATTATTAGTAATATAAAAAAAGAAGAATACTTATTTATAAAATTTAATATTAATAATTTGCCCATCAAATTGTTTCCTTTCACGTTTTTCTCTTTTCATTGTTTAATGCGCAGATCACGAAACTACCCTTGCCGTATCTTTACTTTAGAGATTAAATACCTTACAGATCCGCTTCTCTTTAACCTATTTGATATAGCGGTCATCATTTAATACAATGCAGTTTATTCTTGAAAACCCAACATTTAGGTGTCTTCCTTTTCTCTACACATGTAAGCTATTTTTTACGTATCTCTAGCAAAATCACTTCTGTTTGACTTTATCATCTTGGCGTACCGCCCCTCATTTAATGCAACGCAACTCTTCAAGTTATTGTTTTATTAGACAACTATTGTATCTTTCAAATAATCCATTTTAGCCTCAATTATTCAGAAATTGCTAATAAGTCACATCGAAATTTCTAGCCTGACAGACGATCCGCTAACACCTTTATATTTTCATTTTTAAACTTTTCTCCTCTAACTTCAATCAAACAATTTCTCCCTCCAAAATTTACTTCTCTCAACTACCCTCTTCTTTTGCCTTCTTCTTGTTTAACCTAAATATATCAGATCCTCCATTCTAGAAAGATAAAAATACTAAAAGTTACATCTTCTATTTAAACAAACAAAGAACAACCGTTCATATTAGTAAGCCATTCTTTTGTCCATTACTTTTTTTCAATTTTTTATATTTATAATTTCAAAAAATTGTTTCTTTATCTCTTGCTTATTACATTTTTCCCAATTTTATTCACGGTTGCCTTAAATTTTTTCCCTCTTCTTATTATTCTGACTACATTTACATTCCATTTTTTAAAGGTTCCTTACTTATTCTCTAGTGCATTCTTTCACTACTGAGGTATGATCATAATTATTTTTTTGCTAATTTTATTTTTTGTTGTTTAGTTTGAATTGTTCCTGACTCACATAACATATTTCGGTGTATTTTAAACCAAATTAAACAATATAGAACTGATGATGAATAAGTTCTAGTTTGACTTTTAAATCTGATTTTGCATTCTTTAATTTAAAATGTAAAGCTTACATGACTTCTATCTGTCTAAACAAGTTTCGCTGTTACTGTAACACTATGTAAAAACCACCATTTCTATCCTTCCACCTCACAACTTGTTTTTTATTATGCAAAATTGGCCTATATATGTATTAGAAGAAAAAATCTCAAGTGGTCAATAAAGTTATGAAATAATTTTGACATTTGTTTATTATAGTCAAAATTATAAGTACACAAAATCAATTTATAGACTAATTTGTTTATTTACACTCCATTTTTTAAAAGGTTTCCCTTATTCTCTTGTGTATTCTTCCACTGCTAAGGTATGATTATAATTATTTTTTTGCTAATTTTATTTTTTGTTGTTCAGTTTGAATTGTTCCTAACTTACATGACATATTTTGGTATATTTTAAACCAAATTAAACAATATAGAATTGATGATGAATAAGTTCTAGTTTGACTTTTAAATCTGATTTTGCATTCTTCAATTTAAAATGTTTTAAGCTTACGTGACTTCCATCCGTCTAAACAAGTTTCGCTGTTAATGTAACACTATGTAAAAACCACCATTTCTATCCTTCCACCTCACAACTTGTTTTTTACTATGCAAAATTGGCCTATATATGTATTAGAAGAAAAAATCTGAAGTGGTCAATAAAGTTATGAAATAATTTTGACATTTGTTTATTATGGTCGAAATTATAAGTACACATAATCAATTTATAGACTAATTTGTTTATTTACACTCCATTTTTTAAAGGCTTCCTACTTATTCTCTTGTGCATTCTTCCACTGCTGAGGTATGATCATAATTATTTTTTTGCTAATTTTATTTTTTGTTGTTCAGTTTGAATTGTTCCTGACTCACTTGACATATTTCGGTATATTTTAAATTTCTGATTTTGCATTCTTCAATTTAAAATGTTTTAAGCTTACTTGACTTCCATCCGTCTAAACAAGTTTCACTGTTACTGTAACACTATATAAAAACCACCATTTCTATCCTTCCACCTCACAACTTCTTTTTTACTATGCAAAATTGGCTTGTATATGTATCAAAAGAAAAGATCTGAAGTCGTCAATAAAGTTATGAAATAATGAGACATTTGTTTATTATGGTTCAAATTATAAGTACACATAATCAATTTATAGACTAATTCGTTTATTTTAATGACAAATATGAATTTCAGCTATTTCGAGCGCAAAAGATATTTGAAAAATACCATAAAAGAGACATATGATTGTGAAAATAAGCTAGATGAAATACGTAATGGATACCATGCACGGAATAAAAAAGCACATAATAGTTCACATGATCTTCGCTATATCGAGATGTATGAAACCAATCAAATGATAAAAAATGGCCAACAATCTGAAAGAAATAGTCTTCCAAACTAGAAAATTTTATGAAAGACAAATTAAAAAACTTATAGATTAAGCAACTGTATACTACACATGTAAACTATTTTTAACCTATCTCTAAGAAAGTATTATCGTCTTATTTCTTTTTTTTAATACTATCTGTAAGAAAGTATTATCGTCTTATTTCTTTTCTCTAACATTTTACCTAAACTACACAAGTAATAAATACGTATTTATATTATTTATTATTTAATTATGAATTTAATTTTTTTGTATTTATTATACAATTTAAATATTTACTTATAATTTTAGTAAAAAAATTATTTCCTATTTTAATTTCATTTAAATTTATATGACATTTTTATTATACATTTGCGCAGAAATTATCTGCTAGCTATTTCATAAAAAGAGAAGCGATGCGTGGTGGTCAAGGATCCAGATTAACTCCCGTAGACGTTCAGTTTTGACTTTCAGGTGCTTATTTATAGGCACAGGAGGAACTCTGTACATGGATACAATAATGGAGAAAATGTGTACTAGGAGACGACTCAATCAAATACTGTCAGAAGTGACTCATGATGTGGACTGTCCAAAAGACCCAAGGTATGGACCATCTGGATACAAAACATGAGCCTACATAACTAAAATCTATTTTATGAATATTTAATGACATTCACTAAGGTTCCTTTGTTAGTAAACGCACAATGTGACAGTATGATACGTCCTGCTTCCGACAGCCTCCTCCTAATTGTCGTATTAAACATCATTGGAGTTCAAAGGAAAAAAGAGAATTTCGAATAATAGAAAGCAAATTTGCAAATATAGTACCAAATTTGATATTAAATTGAGTTCTGATATGACATTGTACCGGTATAGTTAATATTGGTAACTGTTTTTAGTACTTTTTAAATTTATGAAATAACCTCTGATTTTTTTAAATTTACAAAATAGTTTATTGATATATTGTACTGTTTATTATATACTTTATAAGTTTATATCAACTTTGTCTACAAATATCGTAATAATAAATAATTATCACAATTAATTTTTAAATATTTCATATATAAATAATAGTCACATTTAATTAAAAAACAGTCATCATCATATAAATATAAAATTAAGAATAATACAAAATATTTAAAATATTACAATAATACAATTTTATCATTTTAATAAATAACAATTATATCAAAACATCAAATAAAAAGAACAATAAATATCCTTAACTCTCCTATTACAATTTATAACAAGAATTCATGGTGAAGAAACAATCAAGTAGAAGTTAAACCTGAAACAAAATATTTACAATTACATTACATATATAGCATTTAACATAAACATCACATATAAGTAAATTTAAAAGAAGAGGGAAAAAAATGGCACGAAATTCAATCATCTGCAAGAGGATACCCACTATAACTGCACTGACCTCAATTATCATTTGGTACAAAATTCTCATTATTGAGAGGAGTTTCATCATCATTATAATTCAAATTTAATACACCAAATGACATGTTAATGCTTTCCCATCCAAGATTATCTTCCAAGTCATTAACATCTACCAAATTCAGTTCTTCAAAAACCCAATTCGCCAAAAGATCAATATTATCAATGGAGATTGGATCAGTTGAGCTACTTGTGATATTAAAACTCCTAGTAAACAATAAAATTTAATTATTAGAACATTATAGGAAATTATATCGAAATTAATAATGATAATAGCATACCTTTCTCAAAGCTTTAAATTGTAACGAACAAAAACCAAGTCATTCAACCTCTTATACTCCAATCTATTCCTTTTCTTGGAGTGAATAAATTTAAACGTGCTCCAATTTCATTTACAACTTGTTGCACTCACGCATTAACTTAAAATCCAAATAACAAACCTTTTCAGTTCTAGAACATCATTTCCGAATTGATCACACCAAGAAACTGTTTAAAAATTAGCATTATAAAAAAAGTGTTAATTAATTTCAACAAATAAAAAAAGAAACAACTAATACCTGAAGAAAGTTTTTCTCTTTGTCGAATAGCAATTGACATTCCAAAATCCCTATAAGACAACTTATAAAGCTCCATTTATAAGCTTAAGAGATCTTGTATCGCATCAATGCTAACAATTGTTGTAATATTTAAAAGCATTCCTTGCTTAGTAAGATCCAGTCTAAAATAGACACTAGGATTAAAAAAATGCTCCAGCCGTAAACAACAAAGAAGAAAGTTGTCTTTCCCTTCTCTCATTAATGATTGAAAGATATGGTGTGTACAAAGAAGGCTTATGTTTCAGATTGACCTTGATTGCTTTCGTCGCTCTCTCCATAGCATAAAAAAAACCTATTGTTCCCTTTTCTTCACTATCAGCCAAGCGAAGCAGCTTTACCAAAGGCTCACAAACTCAGATAATAAATTGGCATTGAGACCAAAATTCTCTATCTTCCAGTATAATTTTACAAACCTCCAATCTAGCATTAGGTCTAGCATGTTAAGGTGCAATCCACTTATCACTTGTAAACATTTGTCTTAACTCTTTTTTCATCATAACAAAAGACTGAAGTGATAAGAAATTTGTTGCAAATCTTGTCACAGTAGGACAACACAAATTCTTACCGTTGGTAAATTCCTTTCTCATCAAATTCAATACCCATGCACGATTACAGATGAACTTTCTCACCTTTTTAGCTTTTTACATAGTCTCATCAATGACAAGAAAATACTTAGGATCCCCTATATTCTCCATCATTAGGTCAATGCAATGTGTAACATAAGGAGTCCAAAAAAAGAATTATACGTATTCTGCAACCTTTGTCCTGTCGCTTTATAAGCGGAATCATTATTAGTAATAAACTAAAAAAATATTTTCTAGCCCTACTTCATTCACAACTTCATCAAATATCACAAACAAAGTCTTAATATTCTTAATAAGGCCAGATGCATCAATAGATTTTAAAAACATCGAGTCATTTGTAGAATATACCAAAAAATTAATAATAGGCTCTTGTCTCCTATTTGTCCAACTATCACACATGATTGAACGTCCATAAGTAGCCTAATTCACTCTTCTTTATGCTAAAATTTCTAATTAAATAGAACAACTCAAAAGTTTACCTCTTAAGTGATTAATCAAAGGACCTTTGTATCCTAGGCTATAAGAGGTTATTGCATCCATCATAGGTTGATAATAATAAAATTGAAAAGCATTAACTGATGAAGTTGTATCACACCACCATCTAGCTACTGCCATATCGACATTGTGAGTCATATCTCTTGATTGTATTGCATTACGAATTAAAGGTTGGGCTCTACGTGGTGCAAAAAAACTAGTCTGCCTTCTTCTCTTCCTTACATCAAGTTCAAGTACTTCTTCAAGGGCCTAAGATGAAACAATGCCAGTACCACTACCACCTTCAACATTTCCACAATCACCACGGAAACTAGAAAATGAAATTCCACTATCAATTTCAAAATTCAACCTTTCCCTTTTATCTTTCTAATATTGATATTCTTCAAGCAATGTTTTCATTTGCCACTTCACATCATGACTTACTTTTTTACAGGGCTTTACATCTCCTTTAACACCAGCTAAATGCTTCTTCAACCAGGTGATTCCTCCACCTTTCAAATGCTTGTTATATAACAAGCAAATTGTATGATTCTTCATACCTGGGACCAATACAACATGAGCCTAAACAGGATCATTATATCTTCCTAAAGCAGTTTGATCAGGAGTAGTTGAGTTTCCTTCCATTTATCTGTAACAAAAAATGAAGATATTAGTTTTGTAAGAAATTATTCCTTTAGTAGTTTCATCAACAAAATTAGCAATGCTAACGCTAAGTCTTTCATGAGGCATTGTGATAATTTGCATTTTGTCATGATTAATTCTTGGTGTTTTATATTCTTTTGCTAGACTTTTGTGATGTTTTGTTTGTATTTTCATGGTAATTTGTGTTTTTGCTTGTTCTAGGTGATGACATATAAAATGACGCAATTTGGAGTGAAATTGACAAAATAAAAGCTAGATACATTTTTATTGTCTAATCAAATTAGCTACTGCCACAAAGATGAGTAAAGATTTGAACCAGCAAAATAAATTGGAAGACATGATTTTCACCTCAGCAACAGCTGCAGAAGGAGCGACAGGTGGGCTTCACAGGGGACAACACGCAGAATCAAGCAAATATATTAAGCACAAGCACGCAATTCACGCAATTGAGAGCAGGCTTTAGAGGTGGCAGCTGAAGGACGAGCGAGAACGTAGCAATCAATGGCAATTAATTAATGAGACAATGAAGAGCAACCAACGCAAATGACGCATCCAGGCTAGAGACATCACGCACGGAGAAAATAAAATCAAGGTAAAATGCAACGTGAAGGAAGGCTGGAGGCTCAAGCTACGACAACGCACAAGAGGAAATTAAATCAGCAGAGGGCGTTGAGGCATGACCAAGGAAGCTAAGGACAGGTGGCATGAAATCAACGCATATGAGTGATAACGGCAGCTTGAGGTTTTGGGAGAGAAAAGTCAAAGATACATAGAGGAGGCGTGCACAGCAAACAGCAGAGATTAAAACAAAGGCAATTAAATGGGCCAGCATCAGGAATTAACACATACAAAGGGAATTAAAAGGTGAGTGGGCTGCTGCGGGGCCCACATCATTAATTGGAAAGAGTCAAGGGGACTTCAGATATGCGTGGTCGGCAATTAAGAGGGCAATTAGCAATTAACATAAAAACAACAGAAACCTAGGGAGGTGTGGCGGAAACTTAAAAAAGGCAGTGAGGTTTACGAAAATCAACAGATAGTCATAGATTGCGGCAGCTTGGGCGAGAATCACAAAGTGGACGGCAACTTCGAAGAGAACTTGATCTAGTTTCAGCAAAGGTTTAAGTTTTATTTTAATTATTAATTTCAATTTTAATTGATAGAGACTAGTATTATTTGTGGTTAGTTTTTAATCTAGTCAGGGTACCTTAAGTTTGATGCATGTAGTTCATGAGACTCCCGTGGTTTAATTATTTTCGTGAATTTCTTATGTTTATTTAATCTCTGCGTTTAATCGATTTATTATTGTTGAGTTTGTTGATTAATGAGGCCTGTTAAT
>JANZLX010160022.1:0-14819 GCA_025531955.1 Erythroxylum orinocense
GATCATATATATACAGGTGTGGAAACATTGGCAAGAAGGGACACATGCGGAAGTGTTTGATCCAAATATTGCAGAGATGTGTTTAACAAATGAAGTTCTCAAATGCATGCACATTGGATTACTATGTGTCCAGGAAGATCCAGCTCAAAGGCCAACAATAACAACTGTTGTTCTCATGCTCAACAGTAGCTCCTTCGATTTGCCATTGCCAAAACGACCTGCATTTTTCATCCTTGGTAGGATAGATACGAGCATGTCGATGGAAGGGATTGATAAGTCCGACCAATCTAAACGCAATTTGGTGCAACACTCTGTTGACGAATTGCCAATTACTGGTGTATATCCTCGGTAGAGTTAAGAACGGAGTTCTCACCAAATAAAAGATCGTAAAACCTGGAGCTTGTAAGTTCTTACATAGCACCCGCGATAAGAACGTCAAAAGTCTTCGTGCTTAAGATCGGGTCGGTTGTTTTTTTTAATCCGAATATCGTCAAAAAATATGATTAATTTTAAAAAATTAAAAACCTTACCTTTTTTTTATAAGTATAGCTCCAACTTTAGAAAATAGTAATTAATATTTAACTTTTTAAAATTTCAAATTTAACCCAACGTTAATATTGTTAACATGATATGTCACGTTAGACATTGGTTGAGTCGGTCGTGCTAGGTCCAGGCCCAAGCATAGAACGGTACATGGGCCGATCGACCCATTCATAGATAATGATCTAAATTAGCCAGGTATTCACTATATAAGTTCATTACTTCTTCATGATGCAGATACAACATCAGAACCCTAAGACTCTCTGTTCATAGTTACCAAAAACTCTTACCAAAAAACTGACTTGAGCGTCGGAGGGGCTTGCCGGCAATCAACCCCCGACGTGCCCTCCGTTGTTTTGCAAGTATTCTTCAGCTAAGGTCAATCTAAATCATGGATCCAAGCAACGGCGCCCAGCCTCATCAAAATCAGACTGAACCAGTTGGCGCCCACCGTGGGGTCGGGTGTCAGGGCACCACGTCCAGAAGTACTCAAATCAGTCAGGCAGCGGCAACAAATCCTAATGTAGTCGCTGTCGCGGCACTTGCACTGCAACGAATGGGTTTGCGACTACCCGCCGCCCTTCCATCGACGCATTATGATCCCCAGACCCATCCTCCACCCATCATCCAAAACCCTAGCACAGACGAGCTACCCCCTTAAAACCTAAATACCCAAACGCAATATTCACATCCGAATGATCAACCACAACAATCCCAAAACCGAGATCAAGAAGCGCAGAGCGTAGCCCTGGAGGACAACGCTGGAAACAATTCACATCCTCACGCCTAACACCCCCTAAACTTGAACCCTTCTGCACAACAATAAATCTCCCTCACCCAAAGACAAATAGAGGAAGCGGCTGATCTACTAATTCGCCAAATCTTGCGATCTCAGATGGAACAACAACAAACCCCCGCTCGGCAGATAGGTATGATGGTCGATCGCCATTCTGCTGAATCTCTTGAAAAAATCGTGGACGATCGAATCAATATGGCCATGAATTCCCGTCCGGATCAGCCATCCACACAATACCACTCGCCTTTCATTCCAGAGATCCCGGATAGCCTTCCAGCTGTCGGTACTAAGATACCAACTCCCAAAAAATACACTGGAAAGACCGATCCCCTCGACTATCTTCAGCATTTTTAATCGATGATGAACCTACATTGCATCCTCGATGCCATTCAATGTAAGAATTTTTGTACAACCTTTCGAGAAAGAGCTCGGCGATGGTTCAACAGTTTACCCCCGTGTTGCATCAGTTATTTTGAGGATTTCAAGTCACTATTCCTCAACTAGTTTGCTACGAGTAAACGGCCTCAGAAGAATGCCTTGGAAGTGATGCAGTTAACCCAAGGAAGGAACGAAAGCTTACGGGAGTTCATCACTCGGTTTAACAATGAAGCTGTTGAAGTCCCTGATCTCACCTGCTCATCCATGTTGGCTGCCTTTACGAGTAATAAGAGGGATGAAGAATCCAATAAGTCATTGGCCCTCGATCAACCCAAGTCTATTCAAGAGATAAGAAATCGGGCGGATAAATATATCCAGCTCGAGGAAGTGTTGAAAAATACAAAACGTAGAGCAGATGACCGCTGGCTGAGTGGCAGAACAAATGATTCACACAAGCGACAGAAGGATCAGTCTAGCTGAAGAAAGCCGATCGACCGACAGGACCAGTGACGTAAATCCTTCACCTTGCTCATCAGGCGGTACGCGGAAGTGTTGGAGGTCATGAGAGTTGAAGGGGAATCCCTCCAAGAACCCAATAAGTTGAAAACTCCCCTCAAAAAATGGGATTCCACTTTATATTGTCGTTTCCATAGAGATGTAGGTCACGACAAGGAGGATTGTTGGGACTTAAAGCGAGAAATCGAGCTCCTTATCCAAAGGGGACGAATAGGTAGATTTTTGAAGTATGGAAAAAATGCCGATCGGGGTAATGAAGGTAGGGGTGGCCGGTCTGACAATTGGCAAAAGCCTTGGAAACAAAATGACACGAACGATGGAGGGAGGCAGAACAGGAATACGAACGACCGACGCGACACGAGAGGATAGTCCAGGGCTAGAGGTGACAGAAATGCCGGACAGCAGGATGATCGACCGGTTAGGGTAATAACATGATTTTTGGTGGTAGTGCAGCAGGAGGGTCCACCGTTAGAGGAAGGAAGAGGTATGCCAGACAGATCGTTGAAGACTTATCAGCAACGAAAAAGAAACAACTGGTGAGGTGATCTAGTTTGACGAATCTGATCTGGATGGTGTTAGCTGTCCTCATGACGACGCATTAGTGGTCACTTTGAATATGGATGGTAGCGAGGTAAAACGGGTAATGATTGACACCGGTAGCTCGGTCGACCTACTATGTTACGATGCTTTTAAGCAGATGGAGATTCTAGAAGAGCGGCTATTGCCAATAGAAGGACCTATCAAAGGGGTAACAGGGGCATCAGTCTACCCATTTGCCCGAGTCCTCTTGAATGTAAAATTTGAACGAAAGCCATGTCAAGTAGAGAAGAATGTTGAATTCTTGGTCGTGAAGTTTATAGGAGCATATAATGCAATAATTGGAAGAGCCACCCAAAACGGCCTCAGAGCAATCGTCTCAACCTACTATCAAGCAATGAAATTCCCAACACTCCACGGAATTGGTATTGTCAGGGGTCAGCAAAGAATTGCTAGGAAATGCTACTTGGCAGAAACAAGAACCCTTGAGGGAGTGGTAGTATTGACGAATTCTCTTGATGTAAGAGCCGATGAAGAAACTGCAAGGATGAATCCTGTAGAAGAAACACAACAGGTCATATTGGATGAGGAAGACCGATCCAAATTCACACATCTTGGTTCCGAACTTGAAAAAAGGCTGGCCAAATAAATCACAGATTGCTTGGTAGAGAGAAGGTTAGTCTTTATCTGGGTACCGAGCGACATGCCTGGAATTTCTCGAGTGGTAACATCTCATTCTCTCGATATTCAGAAAGATTACAAGCCGGTCAGACAAAAGAAGCGGTGGCACAGCAAAGAGAGGTAGGGGTGATCGAGAAAGAGATAGGAAAATTGCTCAATGCTGGGTTCATTCGGGAAGTCAAATACCCTGAATGGTTGGCGAACGTGGTACTGGTGAAGAAGAAAAATGGAGAATGGAGAATGTGCATCGACTTCACTGACTTGAACAAAGCATGCCCAAAGGACTGCTTCCCCTTACCCAAAATCGATCAGCTGGTAGACTCTACATCAGGGCATGAGTTTCTCAGCTTCTTGGATGCTTTCTCTAGTTATCATCAGATACAAATGAGTCTCGAAGACGAAGAAAAAATGGCTTTTATAACTGACCAGGACACATATTGCTACCAGGTGATACCGTTTAGTTTGAAAAATGCAGGGGCTACTTATCAGTGGCTTGTTATGGAAGTTTTTAAGAAACAGATCGGTCGAACAGTTGAGGCTTATGTGGATGACATGGTACTCAAAAGCAAGACGGCTGCCGAACATGTGGAAAATCTTAAAAAAGTCTTCCTGACCCTCAACAAGTTCCAAATGAAGCTGAACCCTGAAAAATACGTCTTTGGTGTAGCATCTGGAAAATTCCTGGAATTCATGATCACTCAGCGGGGGATTGAAGCAAACCCAGAAAAGATTGAAGCTATCATCCAAATTCCCTCACCGTAATGCCTAAAAGATGTTCAAGTATTGACAGGACGAATAGTTTCTCTGAGCAAATTCGTCTCTAGGATGGGGGACAAGTGCCTCCCATTTTTCAAAATTCTAAGGAAGGCGGACATGACCCATTTCCAATGGATGGATGAGTGCGAGAGAGCATTCCAGCACTTGAAGCAATATCTGACCAGTCTACCCATTTTGCAGAGCCCCATTGAGGGGGAGAATTTGATCATTTATCTGGCAGTTACAAAGGCGGCGATCAGCGCAATTCTCGTTCGACCGGACGGTAACGAACAATTCCCAGTCTATTATGTTAGTAAGGTATTGAATGAGCCAGAAGCGCGGTATCCACCCATTGAGAAGCTAGCCCTATCACTAATAACTGCAGCACGGAAACTCAGGCCCTACTTCCAGAGTCACACAATTGAGGTATGGACCGATCAACCCCTCAAGCAGTGCCTCCAAAAGCCTGAAACATCTGGGCGGTTAGTAAAATGGATGGTAGAGCTGGGAAAGTTCGATATATACTATAAACCACGAACAACGATCAAAGCCCAAGTATTGACAGATTTTGTTGCAGAAATGAGTCAACCTGCCTCATAGGACGAGCAACACCTTGCTTGGAGTTTGTTTGTTGATAGGTCGTCCAACGCTGAGGGATGCGGAGCAGGAGTGGTTTTGATCAGTCCACATCAGGAAGAAAAGGTGGAATATGCTCTCCAATTAGAATTTAGAGCATCCAATAATGAGGCAGAATACGAAGCTTTAATAGTTGGTCTTCAGTTGGTGAGAGAGATGGGGATGAAATATTTGAAGGTGTACAACGATAGCCAAATAGTGGTCGATCAAGTCACTGGGCAGTATGAGGCAACAGGGAACAACATGATCAATTATTTGGAATTGGCAAAATAAGAGTTGAGTAATTTTGAAGAGTGCTCGGTCAGCAGGATAGAAAGGATGCAAAATGCACAGGCATACGCGCTTTCCAAGATGGCTTCCGATCAAAATGCAAGAAATAACATTTTGGTCAAGCGGCTTGATCGTCCTAGCATTCAGAAAGCCAATGAAGTCCTCGAAGCAGATGCTGAATGATCAAGTTGGATGGAGCCGATCAGACAGTACCTCCTTAAGGGAACACAGCTAGTGGAAACCCTGGAGGCCAAGAAACTAAGGGTAAAGGCAGCCAAATATGTGATTGTTAATGACATTCTGTATAAGCGTTCTTATGACTGGACGCTATTACGTCGCTTGAGCGAAGAAGAGGCAGAACGAGCAATGGTTGAAGTTCATGAAGGAATGTGCGGGAATCACTTAGGAGGAAGAATGTTGGCTCATAGATTGATCAGATAAGGGTATTATTGGCCGACGATGAAGAAAGATTGTCAAGAGAAGGTTAACCGATGTGAGGCCTGCCAGAGGAACAGCAACTCGTCCCACCAACCGACCGAGCGGTTGAAAATTGTGAGCCATCCCATCCCTTTTACTTAATAGGAAATGGACATATTAGGTCCTTTTCCCCCCGGTCATGGGTAAAAGAAGTTTTTGATAGTAGCAGTTGAATACTTCACCAAATGGGTATAAGCGGAAGCGGTCGCCACTATTATTGAATAAAAAATTGAACATTTCATCAGCAAGAATATTTTGAGTCGTTTTGGGATGCCTATGGTTTTTGTTACAGACAACGGTCGACAGTTTGATAATAACAAGTTCAAAGACTTCTGTCACCGACTGAAGATAAGACTCCAATTGACTTCAGTGGCTCATCGTCAAAGCAATGGTCTTGCGGAAAACACCAACAAAAAGATAATGAGTGCACTCAAGAAGCGCTTAGATGGACGTAAGACTTGGGCAGATGAATTAGACGAAATGTTGTGGGCATACAGAACAACCCCAAACAAAGCCACAGGAGAAACGCCGTTCAGAATGACCTTTGGCGAAGAGGCCTTGGTTCCAGTAGAAGTGGTCCTGCACAACTAAAGAGTCTCGAGTTATCAAGAAGAATGGAATAATGAAGCTCACAGGGCAGAACTTGTACTTCTCAGTGGAGACAGAGATAGGGCAGCCATTCGTTCAGAAGTTATCAGACAAAAAGCAACAAAGTTTTATAACAAAAGGGTAAGGTTGAGCGACATAACGATCGGTGGGTATGTTCTAAGAAAGGCCGAGGTGGCTGGGAAACACCCTAGAAATCTCAGTTAGACATGGGAAAGACCCTATCAAGTGGTGAAACAAGCCGGACACGGCTCTTACGTCCTGCGCGACAGGAACGGAAAGATTCTACCGAGGCCCTAGAATTCTCAAAACCTGAAGAGATTTTACCAATAGATAAGCTTTACTTTATTTATTTCTTTGTCTTGTACTTTATTATTGCTTACGCGTTTATACATGTAGCCAGTGGGTACCTTTTTTCTGGCCTTGTTAGTCAGGTTTTTTAATGGCCCGCGCTCTTATCATCATCAATAAAGGGGTTTCAAACTTCTCGGTAAGAAATGTCTCACTGAATTGGGCTAAAGGGAAAACATTCTACCAACTGGTTGTCATCGACATCGTTCGGCGAGGTTGCCAAGGCAAGATCTTAGAACCAAGCGATACCAAGAAAATAATTTTGGATCGCTCGGCCTCCACATCGTTCAGCCAGGTTGCCAAGACCAGATCTTGAAACCAGGTGATACCAAGAAAACAATCTTGGATCGCTCAGCCTCCACATCGTTCGGCCAGGTTGCCAAGACCGGATTTTGGAACCAGGTGATACCAAGAAAACAATCTTGGATCACTCGGCCTCGACATCGCTCGGCCAAGTTGCCAAGGCTGGATCTTGGAACCAGGCGATACCAAGAAAACAATCTTAGATTGCTCGGGTCTCCACATTGTTCGGCCAGGTTGCCAAAACCGGATCTTGGAACCAGGCGATACTAAGAAAACAATTTTGGATCGCTCGGCCTCAGCATTGTTCGGCCTCAGGATCGTTCAGCCACGACCCTATCGAACCTCAATGCAGATCGATATGCATCGAACACACTCGTTCGCTACCTATAATTTGAAAAGACAGTCCAATCTGAACACACCAAATAAAGAAGACAACGGAGAACAAAAATAAGAAAGGCTTTATTCACTCATATATTTGTTCTGGTCACAAGCCCGACCAGATGAGCCTTGAAGGGGAAAAAAGCATTTTGACCCCTCGGTAGGGGAAGAAGTGCCAGCAGCAGAATCGACAGGACAACGGAGAGACACCCACTTCCTCATCTGAACTCAAGTCCAGCATCTCATCTGGCAATGTCTCTCTTTCCTTCTCAGCTATCTCCTTCACCTCCTCGAGTGAAAGGCCGAGCTCTGAGGGAAGCATTGGCTTAACAAAATCCTCGAGTGAAGGGCCCTCTGACCCGTCAGGGATGAGAATGCTATGGTAGTTTCTCAAGATGGAAAGAGCTAAATCGCAAGCAAATTCTTTGCATTCATCGTTTAAAAACCGCTCTTTCCATCACTTGCTTGCCTCAACCCTTTGCTCTTTGATGAAGCCTTTTAGCTCCAGCAGTTTCCTCTCAGCCTTCATTTTCTTTATCACCGGTTCATGGCGGTCATGGAGGACCTTCAGACTGAGCTCTTGTTCCATAGTTGCTTTGCCGTTGGCATTGTGAACTTCCTCCCTCAGGTCCTCATTATTGAGCTGCAACACTCGGCACTTTTCTTCTAGCTCGTCCCTTGACGCGACCACTCTGCTCTTCTCCTCCTCCACCGAAATAAGTTGAGCTCTCAAAACGCTCTTCTCTTCCTCCAAAACGTTCTTCTCCTCCTCTATCGAAGCAAGTTGAGCTTTCAAAACATTCTTTTCCTCCTCTGCTTCCGAAAGTTGAGCCCTCAAAGCGTTGACCTGGCTAAGGAGATTTTTAATCTCCTGGTCCATCGTTCGGGTGACTTCAGTGTACTGATCTATACGCTGATACACCCTGGAGGCGAACGCCAGATCCTTGACTAAGTCGCTCACAAGGTCAGCCACCACCTCCTTGTCGCCCAACGAATCCAAAAACTCTTCGTCTGCAGGAGGAACAACCTTCTGGGCAACATGAAGAGCGAATTTGGTGTCCCTAAGCGATGCAGTCTTATTTAAACTGATCGTGGACACCCACCTTTCAGAGCTGGGCACTCGCTCTTTCCCCTTACCTTTATCTAATCGGGGCACTCGCTCTTCCCCCTTTCCTCTGTCTAATTGGCAGGACGATCGGTCAAAACTCCGAGCAGCCTTCTTTCTTTTGAGCAGTCGCTCCACCTCTTCCTCCATATCCGGTCGGTCCTCACATGCAGACTCGTCAGGTCGGTCCTCATTCGCCGGAAGGGCCAACAACGCTGTAGACTGGTCAAGCACCATCGGCTGAGCGACGTCTTTGCTGACCTCCACCTCCTTCCTTTGCTTCTTCACCTTCAAGGAAGATCTAGGCCCTTTGTGTTGGCTTTTGGATTTGGGAGAGCTGGAGGACGCGGCGAGATTCTTGAGCTTTACTATAGCTGCACAATTATAGAAGCGGGTCAGAAATTGAAACTAATACTTATGAATACAGCAAGTAGTTAAACTACGAGGAGTCAACTAGGAGGGGCAGTTTCTTCTTCTCGACCGTTAACTCGAGGCGGGGGGTCAATCAAAATGGCACTGACCGATGCCCCTCCACTATATCCCATAATAAGACGGTCGAAAGCATACCGACCGAGCGCCTTAATTCTGTCGATCACTGCCCATTCCTCCCTAGTAAGGGACAAATTAGCAATGCCATTCCATTGCTCGGCCAGGGGATATCTCCACTGTCTAGATTCAAAGGTAGATCCTGGGGGCCTTACAAAAAAGTACTTCATCTTCCAGGCCTTAACTGCCGAAGCTGTTCCAGCCAGACGATATCTTGCGTCTCTATATTGGAAATGAGGGATCCCGGCTCCGATGCTGGAGCTTTGATTCATTCTAAAAAAATGAAGTAGATTGCCAACCGATGGGGGACACCCGAACTAATGGCACAACAAGGCGAGACCGTTAAGGAACCTCCAACCATTCGGGGGGATCTGGCTCGACATTAAGTTATAAGCGCAGCACACCTCATCCATGTTTGGAGCATATAGAAGATTCATACCACCGATCAAGAAAAAGCTTTCTGAAACAACAAAATAGCCTCTTATATTACTATAAATCCGTTCATTCTTGTTGGCTAACCTAGGTCCCCAAGACAGAGGGATATTATTTTCTATGATCGATCGGCTCAATTCCCTTTCGGTCATCGGCGAAGGGTCGCTCGGTGGCTTTTCAACTTTCCCTTTCGGTCATCTTTCCGGTCACTCGCCCCAACTTCTTCATTTCCCTCTGTCTCCGGCCTTTCATTCCCACAGGCCTCCGGAACCTCCATCATTTCTACCGCTCTCTCCAGCAGCCCAACAATTTGTAAAGCACTTTCGATGGCCAGTTCCCGGTGTAGCTCCTTTTGGACTGTACCTACTTCTTCGTTGAGCCCTGTAGATGTTTGCGGTGAAGGCTAATGAGGAGGCAATGAAAAAGAAGAGGAGGAGGTGGCTTCATCCTTAAGTCTAAGTTCACCTCTAAGGCTAGTCGACGACATAGTTACTGAAAAGGAAACTTACAGGACGAGGAAAGAAGAGAGGACGTACCTAGTTTGGTGACTGAAGTTGGGAATGTAGACGGCGGTGGAAAAGAAATTATGGTGACTGCAAGCAAAGAGATGGAGAATAGAGAGAACACAGATTGGAGAATCGAATACGCAAAAAACGGGAATGAAGGAAGTCTGTCGACCCCGAGCAATTATCACCAAGATCAACTGAACGGGTGCACCAATCGAAGTTGGGCGCGTGGCAAAATCTTAGCCGTGCGAATTAGGGTTATCAGATACCCAGAGCGGCGCAGTAGTTGAAAGGGCGACCCTTCATTTCAAAATTTGAAAACCTGTCAGAGGACACGTGTCGTAAGTAATGATTAAACCTGGTGCTTTGATTAGGCGTCGACGTCCAATCGGTCGGCCCCATCACGAGCTGTCATGCATTAGGCATCGACGTCCAATCGGTCGGCCCTATCACTACGTCCGATCAGTCGGCCTTATCACGAGCTGTCATGCACTAGGTGACGACGTCCGATTGATCGGACCTATCACGAGCTGTCATACAAATGAGCCACACAGTCTTTATGTACCCCTTCAATCCTTCTCCCTGATCGGACTTAAGGAGTAGGGGGCTTATGGTTTGGTCAGTCGTGCTAGGCCCAGGCCCAGGCATAGAATGACATGTGGGCCGATCGGCCCATTCATAGATAATGACCTAAATCAACCAGGTATTCACTATATAAGTTGATTATTTTTTTATGATGCAGGTACGACATCAGAACCCTAAGACTCTCTGTTCATAGTTACCAAAAACTCTTACCAAAAGACTGACTTGAGCGTCTGAGGGGCTTGCCGGCAATCAACCCTCGGCGTGCCTTCTGCTGTTTTGCAGGTATTCTTCAGCTAAGGTCAATCTAAATCATGGATCCAAGTAACGGCGTCCAACCTCATCAAAATCAGACTGAACCAGACATAAATTTAAATATGTTTAATAAAAATTGGATTAAATTATTCATGTCAAACTTAATTAAAATAATTAAAAAAATAAAAGACTAAGGATACAAACCCCACGTTAATTTGAGGTTCAAACTTTTCGGTATTATCAATTTCTATTAAAAAAAAGTCCTTTTAGCCAATTACAAGAAACAACAGTGAAAAACAGAAGAAAAGAATATGCTCGTTTCACCATAAAAGGGACTTTCACTTTTGTCTTTCAATTTTCATGTCTCACTTTTCATCTTAATCTTTCATAAACCAAACAAACAACTATAAACACCACAGTCAACATTCCTTCCCCTAAAATCTAGAACTACTTTAACTTTAGTTATACATGAAATCTTCGTCAAATAATCCACCTTTCTTGACTTGCAATAGGCTTAGTAGGCTTTATATGACTTTTCTCGCTTCTTTGTTCTCGGTCTAGGAAAACATGTCTTTTATTTCCTACCCTAACTAGGTTTCCCTCATGTTTCTCTCTAATGTTTGGAAAATGCTGCTACTCTTTCACTGTCTCACTACTTGTTCTTTTGTCTTTGTCTACAACAACCCTTTTCTTCTTTACGTACATCTGCTAATTTGTTCTTTGGGTTGTAGGCAAGTTCGAAGCTTTCCAGGGGGTTGGTTATTGGATTGGTTTATATATAGTTTTAAGTACGATATGGCGAGAGAGAAGATTCAAATCAAGAAAATCGACAACGCTCCAACTAGGCAAGTCACATTTAAGACTAAATCCCACATATATATATAGTTTTAAGTACGATTATGATGAGAGAGAAAATTCAAATAAAGAAGATGGACAACGCTAGAGCTAGGCAAGTCACATTTACAAAGACTAAATCTCAAATTAATTTAAGGTTTTTATCCTTTGTCTTTCAAAGTTTAAAAGTTTTCCTAATTTCAATTGATTACTTTAATTAAGTCTAACATGTAAAATTTAACCTAGTTGTTATCAAAAGTGTTTAAATTTACGTCTGACATGGCTTGCCACATCAGTAACGTTAACCGAAATATTAATGTTGAGCTAGATTTGAAAAAAATTAAAATTTTAAGTATTTAATTTTCATTTTTAAAGTGGGCTTTAATTGCAAAATTGAGTAAAGTTTGGAATTTTTATATTTCCCTTAAAAATTATAAACTTAAATAATGTTAAAGAGATAGAATTAAGTTGGGTATAAAAATGGTTATCAATTATGCTTTTATGTGAAATTCCAAAATTTAGTTTACTTAATTTTTTATTAATGCATATAAATCAAATACACGCAAGAGGAGGGTGAATTGTGTGTGACAAAAAGAAATTTCAAGGTACTTTCAATTCGATAAAATCCTATTAAATAAAATAAATGCCCGTTTGGTTTAGCTTTTGGAGAGTGAATAAGCATTTTTTTTTACTGCAAAAACTGTTTTTAAGAAAACTGAGTGTTTGACTGTAAAATTCAAAAGCACTTTTTTCAAAGAAATGACTTTTTTGGAAGCTAAAATACAACTTTTTGATAAGCTCAAATTTGAAGCTTAAAAAAAATACTTTTTCAGATAGATTTTTCATATCAATTAATAAACTTATTTTTTAGTCCTTTTTACCTTTATATTTTACACATAATTCCCACAATACCCATAAACATATTTTCACGTTTATTTTGAAATTTATATAATATTATTTGATTTTTATATGTTTTAATATTTATTTTATATTAGTTTTACTTATATTATAATCCATATAAAAGATTTGGTTAGATATATTTTTATTTGTATTTTATATGGTTTAAATTATATAATAATCACTATATTATGTTGCATATTGTTTAATATATTTTAAATAATATTTATATGCATAAATAATTTTTATTACAAAAAAATAGTTAGAATTAAAAGTACTTTTTATTTTTATATTGTCAAACAATTTGTTGTATGAAACTCTTTCAAAAAAGCTTTTTTTAAATGATAGCCAAACAGTCAACTGACTTCTTAGAAAAGCTCTACTGACAAAAGCTCTATTGATAAAAGCTTTGCTAATATAAGTCTATCCAAACAGGTACTAAGTCTATAGAAAGGTTCTATCAACTTTCGAAAGGATCCTATTAATGTTGAAAACGAAAGAAGCCTGTTAATTGCTTAAAAAATGAAAAGAGCCTGTTAACGCTCAAAATGAAAGGAGTACGTTGATTATTTAAAAACGAAAAGAACATCTTGCAATATTAAAACAGAAGAAGCCTATTAAAAACTCACGGAGCCTCTTACAAGTTGAAAACATAAACATTAAAATGCCAAAATTTAAAGGTTAAGAGAGAGAGAGTGACATAGACGATTTATTCTGGTTCAGCTTATAATGAAACCTACATCCAGTCCCTAAGTATTCAACTTGAGTATTTCACTATAAAACTTCAAGCAGTAAATTTTAATGAGCCTCTCCAAGCTCACAAGTACATATTTTTCAAGGTTCTCCAACCTTCTACACTCGCAGAGTTTAATAAGCCTCTACAGGCTCTCAACAAAAAATATACAAAAGGTTTAATAGTCTCTCCCAATAGAGTGATTCACTTTCTAAGGCACAAGGTGTTTGATATGACTTTCAAGAATATTAATGCTCCTGAAGTATTTCACAAATTTGTGTGTAGTTCGCAAATGCAATGACTTTTCCTTTAGTAGATATTTTCTTCAACTAGTCGTTACTTCATTTTAATTTTGAATTGACTTTGTATCTAACGAATCTATGATATCATCTCAACTGGAATCTTTCAATATTCAAACATTAAGAGAGAAACTTTGTAAATAGAATTCTGGAGCTAATTATTTGAAATAGTAAGATCCTTTCAGATGTTGTGGAATCATTTCTAATAAGGAAAATTCATTAAAAATTCCTGCAAGAAAGAAAGCATTTTTTCTATGATTTTATTTCCTTTTAAGAATTTTGTCGTTACTAATAAAAGGAAATAATTATGATTTGAATTTTGAAATATTATATAATTATCATCAAAATCATTAATAATAAATCTTGAGCTAATAATCTCCCAATTTTTTGATGATGACAAGCAATAACAGATATATTTTCAAAATTCAAAATAATAAAGGATTTCTAAAAATACCTGTAATCTTTTTATACTCTTACTCAAATTTATGATTAGAAGGAGCCTTTCTTACGATGGGAACCTATTGTTTATGCATATCACATATTTAAACTTCACAAAATTCAATTCTCCCATATTTCAACAAATAGCAGAGAATAAGAAAATATATCATCAACATCATCGAGAGTAAATATATCATTGATTCTCCACTTTTGTCATTATCAAAATGTATAGGGGAAAATAACTAAAGCATTAAAAATATCACAAGTATGTAAAGACAAACAAAGCAAAAATAGTGACAAAGTTATTAAAAAGAATCAGAAATTTTTCGAAGCAAAATCTGCATGTGAAGAATTTGATTTTGCATGTTGTCTATCTAGCCACGCATTTGATCTTAATTGGAGAGAATTTCCTTTAGTTGTTGAAGGATCAGATCATTGGTGCTCTAAAGTTCGGGAAAAGCTAATTTTTGTAGGGCAGGACCTAAGAGATCTGCTACTCTTTTAGTTTTCTTCTTTACCCACACATTGTCTTTCAACTTGTATCTGAATTGGTAGGAGATGGAGGAATGGAACTTTCTAGGTTCATACCAATCTATATTGTCAAAAGACAGTCCATAATAGGCAAAAATCTTAATCAAAAGCATCCCATATGACAGACCATCAGTTGTATTCTTATAAGTTCCCTTGTCGATTGTAAATTTCAGAATCATTACTGGGAGATTCATCATATTTCCCTTCAAAAGATTGTACATATATATATTCTCCAGGAGACTGCATTGAAAGCGATCTAGAAGGGAGGTTGAATAGATTGATGATGATTTTTTTGCAAAATTCTACACAAAAACAACAAGTTAATACACACGAAACAATCAATTTAATCAAATGAAAATAGTAGGGAAGAAAAGCAAACACTGTTTTTATAGAGGTTCGGTGCTAAGACCTACGTCCTCTACCTAAGCTCCCACTT
>JANZLX010160113.1:0-14801 GCA_025531955.1 Erythroxylum orinocense
ACCAGGTTGCTAAGACAAGATTCTTGCAACCAGGCGATGTCAAGTCACAAAATCTTGGCATCGCTCGGCTTTCGACAAAGATCGATTTTCGACAACGTTCGACCAGGTTGCCAAGACAAGATTATTGCAACCAGGCGATGTCAAGTCACAAAATCTTGGCATCGCTCGGCTTTCGACAAATATCGGTTTTTGACAACATTCAACCAGGTTGCCAAGACAAGATTCTTACAACCAAGCGATGTCAAGTCACAAAATCTTGGCATCGCTCGGCTTTCGACAACGCTTGGCCTTCGACAACGTGTGGCTTTCGACAACGCTCGGCCCTCGACATTTCATTTGGCCAAGTTCCAAACGAGATTCTTGGAACTAGGTGACGCCAAGAGCCAAAATCTTGGACCAATCAACCCCAGTAGGGTTTGATTGAATTACTTCAAGCATATCGACCGCGATTGACTTAGGCCGAGCGCTCAAAATTTGCTCCATGATACTCGAAAGAACAATTTTTTATACAAATCTAATCGCAATTTGAGCGCGATCAACTTCGGCCGAACACTTTAATTAGTTACGAGCTATTCAAAATTATACCAAGTCAATGGCAGTTTAAAGTTTTCGTTTATAAAACTAGCAAGGCAAAGGATGAAGCTAAAAAATACAATTTTTATTTATTTTTCTAGTCACAAACCCGACCAGACGAGTTTTGAGAGGAGGAAAAATAAAAGATTATCCCTCGGCAAGAGAGGAAGAGCCACCAATCGGTCCTGACGAAGCAGCATCGGGGGCCGGCATAATTGCCGAATCGGCAAGAGGGGAGGTCGGATGAGCAATCGAGGCGGGATCGGAGCCTGCAGGAAGAACTGGAGAAACACCCTCATGAGGTTGATCTTCCCCCTCATTCTTTTCCGAGCTGAGGTCTAGCATCTCGTCTGGTAACACCTCTCGTTCTTGCTCAATCATCTCCTTCATCTCCTCTATTGAAAGGTTGAGCTGAGGGGGAAGCATTGGCTCGGCGTAATCCTCGAAGGGAGGAAGATCCGACCCGTTAGGAACACAAACGCTGTGACAACTCTTTAGGATAAAAAGAGCCAAGTCGCAAGCATACTCATGACACTCCCACTGCAAATACCGGTCTTTCCATCGCTTGATCGCAGCAATTCTCTCCCCCTTTATAGAGCTGCGCAACTCCTCTAGCTCCTTCCCAGCCCTTATCTTGTCATTCACCGCATCTTCATAATTCCGAAGGAATTTGGATCGAAGCTCTTGTGCCTTTTTTACCTTAGACTCGGCAGTGAGCGCCTTGCTCCTCAAATAATCGTTATCGAGCTGCAATGCCTGACACTTTTTCTCCAGCTCGTCTTTCACTGCGATCACCCTGTTTTTCTCCTCCTCCCCCGTAGCGAGTTGAGCTTTCAAAATGCGCCTCTCCTCTTCCCAGGATTCCTTCTCACCACTTTGATCCTCCTCCAAAGAAGTAAGCTGAACCCGTATGAGGTCCCTCTCATCCATCGCTTCTGACAGCTCGGCCCTCAAAGTCTTCACTTGCTCAAGAAGATCGTGGACCTCCCGGTCCAGCGTTAGGGAAGTCTCGCCGATCTATTCGACACGTCGATGCAGCGCATAAGCGAACGACATATCCCTCGCGCAGTTATGGACGAGACGCGCCGACAGCTCTGGATTAGTCAAAGGATCAAGGCGTTCCTCGTCCATAGGGGGAATGACCCTCTGGGCAATGTGAAGGGCAACGTCAACGTTTCCAAGTGATGCATCCCTGTCCAGGCTGATCGCGGGCTCCCATTTCTTGGCGTTTTCCGTATGCTTTTTTCCCTTGCCCTTATCCGACTGGGCGACAAGCTCTCCCTCTTTTTCCTTTGTTTTACCTTGGCCTGCTGGCCGGGGCGGGTCAATTACTCGAACGGTCTTTTTTCTCTTAAGAGGCGGCTCCACCTCTCCCTCTTCCTCCTCTATCATCACTACCGACCGTTCGGGAGCGGCAGCCAGAGCGAGCGCCGTAGACGGCACAGAAGCAGTAAACTGGGTGACAACTTCCCCAGAAGTAGCAGGCTGAGCGACTTCCGCGCTGGCCCCTTTCTTGTCTTGCCCCTTTGCCTTCGGGGAGGGCTTAACAGCTTTGTGCTGGCCTATAGCGGAGCTGGAGGGCGCAGTCGGGAAATCATCGACCCTTACCATATCTGCACAACAAGAAAAGAGGTTAGAAATTGGAACCTATACTTATAAATACAGCAAGTAGCTCAACCACGGAAAGTCAACCAGAATGGGCAACTTCTTTCCCTAGCCCGCTAATTCGGGGCGGGGGGTCAACTAGAAATAAGTTGGCTGAGGCTCCTCCATGATATCCCCGGATGAGGGAATTAAAGTCATATCGACCGAGCGCTTTGATGCGGTCGACCACTTCCCATTCCTCCCTGCTAAGGGACAGACTCGAGATGTCGTTCCATCGCTCGGTCAGGGTATACTTTCACGGCCTAGCTTCAAAGGTAGGTTTCGGGGGCTTCATAAAGAAATATTTCGTCCGCCATGCTTGGACCTTCGAAGCAGTTCTAGCAGAACGGTACCTCGCGTTTCTATACTGGAAGTGAGGGACCCCGGCTCCAGCGCTCGAACTTTGGTTCATCCGCAAAAAGTGGCGCAGAATACCGATCGACAGAGGACATCCGAACTGGTGGCATAGTAAGGATAGACCGTTGATAAACCTCCATCCGTTCGGGGGATCTGACTTGGCCTTAACGCATAGACATTGCACACGTCGTCAACAATTGGGGCATAGGGCAGCTTCATACCCCCGGTCGAGAAAAAGCTGTCTGAAACAGCGAAGTAACCTCCCAAGTTACTGTAAATTCGCTCCCTCTCGAAGGCCAACCTGGGTCCCCATAAGGTAGGGATGTTATTCTTAATAACCGACTGGTCCAATTCCTTCACGGTTATTGTCGATCGGTCGCTTGGCGGTTTCTCTACTACCAACCCATCCTTCCGGGTACTCACCCCGACTTCCTCGATTCCTCCTACCTCAGGCGCCTCATTCCTGCTGGCCTTCGGCACTTCTATTGTTTCTGCCGCTGCTAATAGCGGCCCAGCAGTCTGGGAGGCCCCTTCAACGGTTTCCGTCCTAGAGCTAATTTCCTCTCTGCGACTAACTGACGACATGGCCAAGAAAAAGAGATTTGAGGGGAGAGGGTTAGAGAAAGGACGTACCTAGTTTGGTGATGGAAGTCGGAAATTTGAAGACAGCTGAAAGAAAGCTCCGGAAACTGAAAGCAAGAGGGCACAAAGGAAAACGGAATGGAAACCGAAGAACGAAATAAGAGTGAAGAAAGTCTGTAGTTTGCCAATCTTGGGTATTTATAGAAGATCAGTCGTGCGAATGTCCCAACCAATGCTCGACGCGTGGCAATAATCCAGGCTGGATGGGAACATGTGGCGGAATCGGAGTTAAGATGAATTAGGGTTATTTGAAATCCAAAACGGCGCGCTAATTAAAAGGACGCGCCTGACGGCTGACGGCTACACGACAATTAAAAGGACACACTCGACAGCTGTACAGTAGCCAGAAAGACGTACATGACAACCTGTCAGAAAACGCGAACCGTCAGTAATGATCACGCTTAGAGCTCTACTTAAGTCTAGCCACCCAGCCGATCGGTCTCGCTATTACACATGCCCGACCGACCTTGCCATTATACCCGTTCGATCTGCCACATTGCTACAGCCGATCGGTCGATTCCACCATTATCTTCGAACGGATTGCCGAGACATTGCACCTGCTCAGTCGACCGCATCACGTCATAATCTATCGATCGGGCCTAGCACGAGCTACCTAGGAAACACGCTGCTTGTTACTTACATACTCCTTCGACCCTTCCCTTGGCTCAGACTCTAGGAGTAGGGGGGCTTATGGTTGGGTCAGCTGTGCTAGGTCCAAGCTCATCTCCAAATGACCACGGCTCATCCGGCCCATCAGGTGTTAAACTCCCATGCAAACACAATGATCTACGTAAAGACCTAAACCTAGTGATAATCCTCGGTATATAAGGTACTACTATTCTACCGTAATACAGGTACAAGAATACAACCCTAGCCTCTTCTCTATTTTCAGCAACCAAAACTCTCTCAAAATACTAACTTGAGCATCGGAGGGGCCTTCCGGGATTATTTGTTTTGCAAGTATTCATCAGGCAAAGCCACACAGAATTATGAATCCAAACAATGATGTTCAGCCCCAGTAAAATCCGACTAAACCAAGACTTTTTTCACAAGTTTTCCAACGCATGTCGTCTAGAAGAACGAACTTGAAAGGCATAGTGTGAATGATAGAATGGAAAGTGCAACCAGGAGAACCCCAGTCAGCTATTTTCCCAAGTTACAAGCCACAGACACTTCCGTTGAACTTCATTTTACCAAAGTGGAATTTACCAATATTTAATGCGATGTCAAATTTAATTTATTTTAGTGATGAAGGTGAACTTTATAATTAAATCTATTTGATGTAATACGTAACTGTACCTTAGTTACGTATTTCGGATCGAACGTGAAAGAGCAAGAAACAAAAAAATGCGAAAATACCTGATTTTGATTTCCGTAACTTCAAATGAGCTTTCCGAAACCTAAACGAGCGCGAATTTACCGCCACCTTCTTGGAAACTCCTCTCTGAGACACGGGTTAAGTTTTTCTATAATTTTCTCAAAACGTAAAGCCTCTTAACGGGTTTAAGAATCCTTATGTTTACGATTGATTATATGAGCAACTGATAGAGACCTTAATTATTACTTATCCAAAACAGAATTTTTAATCCTTATCTAAAACAGAATTTTTAATTACTATTTACAATTATAATTGTAATCGTATAAAATAAATGAGATGAAATTTGTTACTTCAATTAATTTCAACTGAATTTGTATTATTTACAGTAATTAGTAAACTCATAACTCATTACTAGGAATAATAATGGGATTGACGAGATAGGATTCAAATATTTATATGGTAAAACAAAATTTGAGCTAACATACACAGCACACAAGATATTTTTCTTCGTGGGAGCCAGAGGAGAGTTATATGATGTATTGATGTATTGTTTCTATCACTTAAACATTTGACCTTATGGTTGCAAAGAAACAATCTGATATGAAATAACTTCTTGATCCCCGAAACCTCCTTTATTACTAGGTTAGTCAAAAAAAATAAGGTTCGAACCAAATGTATATGGTTCAACCTTTCTGATACCATTTGTGCTCTTTGCCACTATGTTTATGAAAACATAAACTATTTGTTTTTTACTTGTGATTATTCTAAAGCTATTTGGAGCCAGATCCTTCATCTGTTGGAATTAATACACCCTACTTATGAATGGGAGGCCATGTCGAGTTGGGTCATAAGTCATTGTAAACTTGAGAAGGACAACACTTTCCTAATTGTTGTTTTAATTAGGAAGTAGAGGAGAAAGAGGAACTACAAGTTGTACAAGCAAGCAGAGGAGGCTAAATATATAATAGTTAACAAGATTATTACATAGATTAGATCTGCATTATTGGTCTAGAAAGCTCAAAACCAGTTAACCCCTCATGTGCAATTGAGATGGCACTTGTGGCGCCCACTTGGGTAGCTCAATTAGTCCTCTAGAAGGTTGTTAAGTTACAAAAGTTTCAGGCTTAAACCCTGATTGCGGTAATGTGAAAATTTTATCTAATATGGTGGCTCCTTGTGTGCATCAAATACTGAGTTGCTTTTCTGAAAAATTGAGTGAAATCAAAATATGATTTACCCCCTATTGCTCTTTCGGCCGGAGTGTGGGAGCGCCTAGGATGGTATCAAGAGATGGCACTTTTAGCTTGTGTTTTGCTTTGATTTGATAGCTTCGAAATGATATTTCTATGTAGTAATGAACAAGTCTTTCAGGAACTTGCTAAAATCAAGCTATCAGACCGGATGACACGGTCCAATGTGTTGATTATACATAGAATTTTGTTACACATCATATTCAACTACATACCCAAAATTTTCAAGCTTCGTTTACTTCATCCACATTTTCAAAACATGTGAACCTTAGAATTTTTTCTACATCGTTTGAAAATTTTAGTTGTTAACTTTCAAATACATACTAAACCAACCGTTAAATATATGAAATAACTTATAAATAACATAATTTTAATAAATTATTTAATCAGACTTTATTTATGTACATTGTCATTGTCAACATTAAGTTGAAGTCTCGTTACAGCACAAGTTTTAGAACTTTATTTATGTACATATTTACTTAAATTAATTTTATGTAAAAACAATTAAATATCAAAAGAAAGGCAATTAATAAAATTTAACAACCACTTTAAAAAAAATTTCTCAAATTGTGGGCCGGCAAATATTATATAATAAATTTATAATCAAAATTTAGTATATAGTTATAATCAAAATTTAATGATAGAAATGTGACATTCTTAATAGTGAAATGCAATTTTTAAAATATTTTAAAGAAAAATATAATAAAATATAAATAAATAATTAATTTTATTAATATTGATTTTCACATAAAATGAAATTTGTATTTCAGGTAATATGTAAAGATTAAATAAAGTAAAATTTAAGAGAAATATAATAATTTATTTATCAATTTTTTATGTATATACTAACGAAATTAACATTTAAATTATATTTATAATAAATGGAAGTTTGTTTACATTTATTTAATATTTTATTTTTAATTAGTAATATAAATTAAATAAAATTTAGAATTTTAAATATAACTTATTGTAAACATATTTAAACTAAATCATAAGTGAATATTTCAAAGTTAAAACTCTAACTCTACAATATGACTTAGTAGAATCAAGAATGGGGTCAAGTTCAAACGGGACGCCTTTTTTCAAAAATGTCTACAAGTTAGTCAGTCGTGACTAGCAAATTAACACTTTCTTCAACGGGGTCAATTTTCTTAAAGATTTAAATCAATTATAATCATTAATATTGGCATTAAATTTAAATATTAGTAAAAATATATTTACTTATATTATTAATTTTAAAATCAGTTTAGTTAAAATATAAAAAGTCAACATACTTAATTTACAAGACTTCTCACTTTGTGAGGATTTAAATAAGGTTATATTATATGTAACATTTCCTTTGTGTTTTTACGAAATGCTTGTTTCTGTGACTTAAACCTATGACGTTATGGTTACAAGGAACAACTTCATCGGTTGCTCAAGGGTCACCCTCAATTTAATTAAATTATATGAATATTAATTTAATAATATTTAAAAGTTTAAATGCAAATAACATATTTAGACAACGACCAGCTCAATCATCTTCAAAGTTACATTATTGCTAGTGCTTTTCATGATTGAAAGGCATAGATGGCTTCTCAATGAATACGTTTTTATCAAAATTTAATTTTAATTGTAATATTTTGGTAATTATTTTATATCTCAAACATCAATTTGATTGAATTAATAAATATAATTATAAATTAATATTAATATTTTGTTTACTTTTTTTAAGAAAATAATTAAAATGGATTTTCAACGTGTTTAAAGAGTTGAAATTAGAGCTAAATTTAGATTATAATAACAACTTTAAAAAAATAAAATGTACTTTGTATCAAGTATTATTAGATTACAATATTACATCAAACAAGCTGTTCGGGAGATGACACCAAAACCCAAACGACTAAGAAGTCCAATCCAACGGTGGGTTAGTCCACATTCAAGAAGATGGGTCCCAATGGAGATATAAGTCTTTTGTGACGTGAATCAGTTCTTGACAAAGTCAGTTGTTGTCTATTCTTTGGAGCAAAAGGTTGAATCCCTAATTCAAAGGGCCCCCTACACTCCAGCTCAACGAAGCAATTAGGAGGATGTAAATTAAGTACTCAGCGGTCCGCTAAGGGGAAGGTGAGCAACCCACAGGTCTACAAGGAACCTACCCTCAAAGCCCACAAGGGGCTTAAGAATGTTGCTCTCACATTGCAAACCGTGGGATTTGAACCTTGCACCTTGGAGCAAACCTGCCCCTCCGGAACTAACTAAGTTACGCCCTACGGGCAGTTGTTGTCTATTCTATTTCTACTAAATAATGTCCTTTAAAGTTTTATTTGGTATAATACTGCTACCAAATTAATTTATACTAACCAAAATTTTCTATAATGGTAGATTCAAAGATTGAGTTGGGCACAAAGTTTCAAGTCATATTCATTGTACTTATTAATACTTGGATTAAATTTTGTAATTAAGACGAGTTAAATCAATGTATTTTAAATATATTTTTATATTTAAATATTTTTAAACATAAAAATGTTTCTACAAATAGTTATTATGTCAAAAAAATTATTTTAATGTTAATTTTAAAAAGATAAAATTATTAAAAAATAAAAAAGATAAGACTAATTTTATTAAGGGATTAAATTTTCATAAAATTAAAAATAAGTTTTATGCTCATTAACTACTACATTTTTTTCCATTTTAGTTTATAACATTAATTTAAATAATTATATTTTTAATATAGGCAAATAGGTTTTAATTTATTTAATTTTGACTGAATGATTGAAATAAATTAAATTCTTATGAAAATATTCAAAGAAATATTAAAATATAATACTCTTGTCCTTATAAATTTTTTTTAAGTCATGCCTTCATAAATTATTTTACACTTAAATAGTGAATACTAAATAGTTAATTTTACTAAATATCTTTAAATAAAGAATTAATGTAATCTACTGGTCAAATCAGCTATATTAATTCGTCGTCAGCTAATCCCTAATAGAATCAGCTGATAGCTAATGTAATTCACTAATTGCCAAACAAGATCGTAATTTATCATTTATATAGTTAATTAACTGATTTACAAAATATAAAAGCTCATTTTCAAGCTGAATTATAGCCTAATTATTTAATTTTATTTTTAAATAAAAACAAACCTATTTAATTTTATTTTCAACGTAATTATATTTTTATTACTGATTATAATTAAAAATAAAATAACATCATTTTCTTAGAAATTTTGAATTTTAGACGATTTGAATCTAAGTCAAAATCTATTTTTAAACAAAAATTAGATCCGAACCCAAAGTCCGATCAATTCATATCGAATTAGTTGATTTCGAATTAGGCCGGGCAAATTTTGTCAATCCTGATTATAGTAGCCAAATACTAATTTTTCATTATGTAGAGTAACATGAGACTATTAGAAAAATGTACTAACCTGTAATGGATCCTTAGATCATGGGACATTTCAGAGTTGTAGAATATCGGCTAAAAGTACATTTTGAACTTTAACATTTATAACAAAATATAAAATACACTACAAGGAAAATGTTGAATTGCGACGGATTATTACCGACGGTATTAAAACCGTTGGAAATACCAACCGAAAAAATGTGTCTGTCGGCGAAGTTGGTTGATAATGTAGATGTTGCGACGAATCAATATTCCGTCGCAAAACTAACGTGGAGGTTATTTACCGACAGCCAATTCGGTCGGTAACGTGGTCGGTAAAAACGTCGGAGTCAGCTTCTTCCTTTAAACGAAAACGACGTCGTTTTGGAAACAGATTAAACCCTCGCACCCCTCCCTTTTTTTCCTCTCCCGCGCGCAGTTCACTTCTCCTCTATTCGCTGCACCTGCATTCTTCTCCGTTGGCTTCTCCGACGTTGGGCGTTGCTTCCACCTTCGGATTTCTTCATTCTTCTTCTCCCTTGCGCACCTGCTTCCTGGCCTCGTCTCCTTTCCGCAGCTGCTTCTTCTCCGTTGGGAGATCTTCGTTCTTCCTTCTCCAATTAACGCCGCCGAGTGGAGTGGCGGGTCGTCTCGCCGGCGTTGTGGTCTCCGACGACAGGTAAGTCACTTCTCCTCCCTCCACTTTGCCGATGGGTATGGAATTTGTTTTTAAATTTAATTGTTTTATTTGTTTTTATATTTAAATACAAACATTGATTTATATTTAAATGTATATTCATATAAATGTTGGTTTATATTTAAACGTTGTAATTGATTTAAATGTTGTAATTGCCGATGGGTATGGAATTTGTTTTTAAATTTAATTGTTTTATTTGTTTTTATATTTAAATACAAACTTTGATTTATATTTAAATGTATATTCATATAAATGCTGATTTATATTTAAACTTTGTAATTGATTTAAATGTTGTAATTGATTATCATGTGTAAATGTTCATCCGTAGGCTTTGATTTTCATTGACACTTCTCTTGTTAAATTTATTTTTTTAATGTTATTATCAAAATGTCTCACTCTTAAACTAATGATAATAATAGTATTGGATTATCTAGACTTATACTTGTGTATTAATATAAGTGTACTTGTGTATACTTAGTAGGCTACTTTGTAAATAAAGATTGGTATATCTTAAAACGCAAGTTTGGACACATATTAATTAGAGGAAAGATGATCTCAATGATAAATTAGTAATTGAAAATAATCTTTTTTTTTAAGTTTAACTAAAGCTTAACATGATAAAAATATTAGAAGGCAAGGTCATGACATATCAATAGTAAACCAATGTTCTTGTTGACATACCACCCATAAGTAGATATAAGAAATATGAAGTTTAAATTCTAATAAAGATTAAGTTGCGTAATATAACTTTATAGTACTAGTCTATAAATCGATTATACTTTTTATACATTTTAATAAGTAGACCTAACTTGGAAAGTAACGAATAAATCTCTCTTTTTTTTTCCATTTCTCAATCTTATTACATATATAGATTGTTTGCAGGTACATATGGCCATAAATCAATCCACCAATTACGGACCATGTTTGATGGAGGATTTGGTGGGAGGAACATATGGGACATAATTCCAACAACCTATACCTTAATAAGGAAATAGCAAGTATAAAAAGAATAGGCTATACATGTATATGTTTTGAGATATAGATGGACAAGGAGCTCCTTAATAGGCTATTTATAATGAAGATTGATGAAGAAGGGGATATTTAGGAGGTAGAAATTCATTTGAACTATAAATGAAAACCTATGATCTTATAGAAAAGGGAGGACAAGAAGCCAATTGGAAAAATCTTTCAATACGGAGAATACTAGGAGGTAATGGAAGAAAATGTTCAAAAAGCTCATAAATGGTGAATTAAATCCTCATAACGCCAAATTAGGAAAGGCTTACTTACTAGTGAGAAAAAAAAGGATGAAGATCAAAAAAATACATCAATAAGGAAATAACAAGCATATAAGACCATTGAGAAAAATAATAAATTTAAATTAACATTAAAGCATTTACATGTTTATTTAAAAAGCTCATCAATGTTCATGAGTAATTGATCAAACAAATAAAATAACAAGAGAATTTAATTTATAATGAATTTGTGAATCAAAATTCTTTCAATGTAAAAAAAACCCATAATTGTGTTTCCTTTTAAGTTAATTATGATAAATTTGGTAAGTATATCAAAATTTGTTTCCTTATCTATAGTTGAGTTGTATATCTTCTTAAAAATGTACTTAACATAAGAATAAAGAAAAATTAAAAAGAAAAAAAGAAAAAGTAATGAATTGAGGATAATTGATATTCCTTTTGACAATTAATGCATATGCAGCAATATAATGAGCAGTATAAATGATGTCCAATACATATCACGATCTAGCAGTGAAGGACCATCAAAACACCCATAAATTTATAATCTATTAAAATTGTTCTTAACTTACATATGCAATAAAAATTAAATGATGCAAATGCATACTAAAAATAAATGTTAAAGATTCATAAACCAAGTAAAATGAAATAAAAATATCCAAATCTTTAGGTTATAAGAGGCCTTTCCACCTCTTCTCCTTTTTCTTACACGATATATATATTCAATGAATAGGGATGATCTGTGTTTGAAGATATAGGTTGTGTGTTTTTTGGAGGAGTTTGTGTTTGGAAGGTGATATAATTTTTAAAACTTGAGATTTATATAACAAAAGATTCATTGTATATGTTAGGTTGTGATAAACAAGAAGGAATTGGGGTTAATGATTGAAAATTTTGAGTGTAGCTTTTATTTTGTTAGAGTCCTTATCGGGAATAAGTCCTTACACATTATAAACTAAATTAAAGTTTTTTAACATTGTCATCTTTTCATCTATCATCATCAGTCAAATAAATATCATCATCTTTTCGTATAATAAATAATTAAAATGTAATCAAGCATTAAAAAACTAAAAATTCATACGTCTTTATGACACTACTTTACTTAAAATTATCTTATAGAATGCTCTTTCCAAAAAATATCTAATTCAATTTGCTTAAGTTTGGGATTTAACATTGACTTGAAATAGTCTTTACAATCATATTGTTTATAACTCTTACTTGGTTTAATATCATTGAAAGTAGAAGAAGATTCATCATTTAAAAAAATAGTTTGACCAATACTTGTCCAATGTTCTTGTCCATTGTAGCTCTATCATCATCTTCGACGGTGACGTACTTGAGGAACATTTCTCTGTGATTCGATTGAGGTCAGTGCATATGTAGCTTGTTACAATTTGTTGCTTTTTATCAATGTGGTCGTGGATGAACTTCCGATATCATCTTCCTGGAACTTTTATTCATATTTAATGCACGATGTGAAACTTAACAAGATACATGTAGTATGGAGATCCAATTTGCGTTGTGGTTATTGGTTGAAATAGAAGTGTATTTTTATTACAGGGGGGCCCTTATTTCATAAGGGGGATGTCCGTATTGTAGGGGAAATGCTGCCGAAATTTCAATAGGATCCTCGTAGTTGATACTGAATAAAACATTAGCTAATTAGTTTTAACTTATGATCGAATTTTGTAGGAGACTTATAATTATGGAAATTATATAGGATAACATGATGGTTTAATTATTTGACTATAATAAATGTCATTCGTTGAGTATAATATTTATTGGAAACTGTTTGCATATATATCGCTTTCCAAGTAAGCGATGAATGATTTTGTTGTTGGATGTCATTGTAGCTCTATCATAATATATATATATTCCCCGGTGACGTCCTTAACAAGCATTTCTTTGTGTTTCGATTGAGGTCAGTGGTTATGTTTTTGTTACTGTATTGTTGCTCTTTAACAATGTGCTTGCTGAAGAACTTTCCCTAACAAGTTAAGAGAAATCTGTTATTGGTATGTGTAGCCATAATTTGATGGATGCTCTTTCATGGATTTCAAATTTACTTGGTAGGTGGACATAATTTGATATGTTTACGTGAAATTGTATATGTGCAACGAATTGATTATCTTATGACATATATGATAACGAACATATATGTTAGATATTCAGTTTAAATATTGTAGGAGTTTAGCTCGGATTTAGAACGAGACAACCTGATGTTTATTCACACTTCATATCTGAAATGTTATGTTACATGTGGCTAACATAACAAACTAACTTTGGATATGATGTTTTCAAATAACAGTCCGCCAGATATGAGTTTTCGCGATAGATTTTGGATGTATAGACGTCTAACCACTGACGGTTTCATTAATCCTGAATTTGTTGAGGGAGTTGATGCGTTTATTCGTTATGCATCTTCGCAACCTGATTATATGGATGGGTCAAAGATTAGATGTCCATGTAGAAAGTGCAAACACAAATGCATAGAGAATACAATTTAGTTAAAATCAATCAGCGAAGAAGATTGAGACATTTTGAGCCTTTTGTCTTGGCTGTTCAAGCAAAACAGCTTTGTTATATCCCTTTTCCAAGTCTACGACGAGATAAGACAGATTGGTTAGCGGTATGCAAAGTTAAACCTAGAGGTGTATATGAATCACATGGAAGAGAAGATCATAGTCTTCACAGTGAGGCATTTCAGGAAGATGTTACTTTTATCAATGCATCTGTCACGTATGACGATAATGAACCATTGAACGATCCATCAAACAATTACTTCGATATTTCATTTGGAGAGGATGACGAGGTCTGAGATCTGAGGAGGAGCCTGAATTTGATGATTATTCTTCCGAAGAAGAAGATAATTGTAATTTACTATTAAGTATTGATAGCGATTGACTTGTGTTTGTAATTGAATATTTTAATTTAAAAGTCAACATTATATTCATATCAATATATTATGTATGCTCTTTCGTTGAGTTTCTTGTTAAAGGAATGTCGACAAGGCGACTGGTTACAGATGGTAACAATTCTTTCCGTTGGGAGTAATGTGGCAAAATTGTCCCAGCTGATGGAATAAAAACTACAGAACATATCATTGCATCATACACTATAAAACGGTTGCCTTTTATGGCCGATCTCTTACTTAAAGGTGTTTAGTATGATGTACACGTTGTCTATTTCCGCGTTATGTACATCTCATTACATAGATTGAAGTTATCATACATATTCACAATTTGTTATCTAACTTACATATTAATATTTAAGCTTCCTTTAAACTCGAATAGGACATGTATGCCGATGAAGGTGAGAGCAATGTCACAATATCTTATAAAGGAATACGAAGATCGACATATGTTGAAAATTCTTGTATTCCTCACACGGAGTCAACACAATCACGTATGCATTAATATAGTGGTGTTTTGTTTGTTATATGGTTTTCTAATATCACGGTTTCAAATATGCTGCTCTGATTATGTTTTAGGTCAAACTGTTCTTGTTAGTAGTTCATCAGGAGAATTAGTCTTCCATTCGAAGAGCGGCAAATCATTCACTGTTTCCTCAACAAGTATGGCTATAGCTTTAAAACTATTGGAACAAGGTGTTCAAAAGCCTACACCAGCTGGAAGAAGTTTCACTGTTTTCGTTGGTGCGTTTGAAAGTGCGAGGACTCTTCTCGGGAACCCAGACATTGG
>JANZLX010160227.1:0-14788 GCA_025531955.1 Erythroxylum orinocense
TGATAGCTCCGGTCTTGAAAACCGGTATAGTTCGCAAGGAACTATCGAGGGTTCGAATCCCTCTCTCTCCTTTTGAACTCTCCTTTTGAATAGATTTTTTTCTTTATTGGTTTTGACTGGATCAGTATCCTAAAGGTGAATGACTCGGCTATCCCACCTAGCCGAGCCAGAAAAAAAGTAGATTAGATCTAAATGAGTTGAAAAGAAAATCAAAAGGAATACTTTATTAAGTTTAAGTATGACCTGTTCTACTCAATCAATATGTATGGTAGAATCCAATTGATTCCTACTTAAAGTATTGGATCTCTTGTTTCAGTTAGTTAAGAGGAGTCATGGAAAGAACAGGTTCAAAGTCGCGATCAATTCCTTTTTCAAATCCTGCTGCAGCTGCACGAGCCCTTCCCGCGTGCCATAAATGACCTACAAATAAGAAGAACCCTAGAACAAAATGGGAAGTAGCTAGCCAACTTCTAGGAGAGACATAATTGACTGCATTGATCTCGGTAGCTACGCCACCTACGGAATTTAACGAACCTAAAGGCGCATGGGTCATATATTCCGCGGAACGCCGTTCTTGCCAAGGTTGTATATCCTTTTTCAACCTACTCAAGTCCAAACCGTTTGGACCCCTTAGAGGTTCTAACCAAGGAGCACGCAAATCCCAAAAACGCATAGTTTCTCCTCCAAAAACCACTTCTCCGGCGCATTAGATATTTACCTAAACCGGTAGGACCTTGAGCGGATCACACGTTAGCCCCAAGACGTTGGTCTCTAACTAGAAAAGTAAAAGCTTGAGCTTGTGAAGCTTCTGGTCCGGTGGGCCCGTCAAACTCACTAGGATAAGCAGTATTATTGAACCAGACAAAGCAACAAGCAATGAAACCAAAAACGGATAAAGCACCTAAACTATAAGATAAATAAGCCTCTCCAGACCATACAAGTGCACGGCGAGCCCATGCAAAGGGTTTGGTTAAGATATGCCAGATTCCGCCAAGTATACAAATGGAACCTAACCATACATGCCCACCAATTATATCTTCCAAATAATCAACACTAACAATCCATCCTTCCCCTCCAAAGGGGGATTTTAGTAAATAACCAAAAATAACACTTGGGCTAAGGGTCAAGTTGGTAATTTTTCAACCATCCCCCCCCCGGAGCCCAGGTATCATATACACCCCAAAAATCAAGAGCCTTGAATACTAGAAGAAAAGCGCCTATACCTAGCAAGATTAAATGAATACCTAAAATTGTTGTCATTTTCTTTCTATCTTTCCATACATAACCAAAAAAAGGAAAAGATTCTTCAAGAGTTTCGGGTCCCAGAAGTGCATGATAAACACCGCCAAAACCCAATACTGCAGAGGAAATTAAGTGAAGTACGCATGGTGTATTACTTTATGAAGCAACAAAGACAGAAGTGACCCCTAGCGAAGGAGCCTAGTTTGGGTAACGTAATCAGTGCCCCAGATAAGGACGTAGGGCGAGGCAGGAGGATGCAACTAATAAAAGAAAGATTTTCCGGAGGCAGATTCGCAAGAAGGGCTCGTATTTGACAGATTTCGAGCAACCTCCAACCTTCTATAAGGCCACTCCTATCTCTTCCGGCTTTAAGTGACCTGACCACTTTCATGCTTCGAATGAGAAGTTGCGCTTTCGATCTTGTTCTCAGCTCCAGGTCTGGTCCTTTAGGTGAGGCTCTTTACAGGGTTGTTCTCTTTACGGTTCAGGAATTCGTGGTTGGCTCACTTTTCTTTGTTTGCTTACAGTTCATGCCCACTCGTCCCCCGCCCGCCCCGAAGAAAAATATGTGTTCAGGAACGCTATGTGAATAGGGTCTTTAAGCCCTCACCCAGCATCTATTAGTTCAATCAACATACGTTTCAAAAAGAATTTTGAAGCCGTATAGCCATTTCAGTCTTAAAGTAAAGGGACTAAGAATTTGCTTTGAAAGCAGGACTCTTTCCTTATTTAGGGATATGAGTAACTCAGGCAAGGCCTATTTCAAATGAATTGGCAAGTAGCTAGCTATTAATATATAGCCCTACAAGTAGCTAGCTATTAATATATAGCCCTACAAGTAGCTAGCTATTAATATATAGCCCTATTTATTATATTATATAATATCAGGGTTTACATTTATTAAAGGATATAGAGTGGCAGTCTTTCTCTATCCTACGCTATTCCCTGCGGTTGGAGTTGTAGTAGGAGAGTAGGTAATACGTTACAGATGAATCTCTATCCCTGTCGGAGAATACGGGAAACTACGACCACATAGAGAGTGAAATAGATAGTTAGTATAGAAGTCAGAATTTCTACAGATCTTACACCGATACGAAGTGTCTTTTTCGATCATTGTGCGGGCGATCCCAAAGCGACCCACCCGGCTTTTCATGATGTGCTTCTCGCCAGGTGGCAACTTCCACCGCCAAAAGCATTTCATTCGAGGTGGAGGCTCGTTCCAGAGAGAGACAACTCCTCTCATCATGGAATCGCAATCTAAATAAACCGAACAGCGCTCTCTGGCGGCGTATTCACACTACCGTGAAAAAAGAGCGCTTTTGGGACCCAACATTTCCACCATTTCCATGATTATTCGAAGAAAGATGCATTGAGTAACTTCCTGAGATGCATTGAGTAACTTCGACTTAAGCAAGCCCTATTTTTTAGGATCCGATAATTTTCTCTTTTTTTTATCTTACTAGAATGGATTCTGTCTCCCCGGATATAAAGGTCAGATACAAAAGGGGACCCTATCCCACTATGAACGAAAAGATGCACAAGCTCTATCCATTATCCAATCACTTGACTTGAACTTAAAGTGTTGCCCTCTCATGTCTTAAACAAAACAATCTGTATAGTTAGAATTCATGTCCGAATCCGGTAAAAGGACAAGAAAAGGACGGAACTGATAGTCTAAAGGCCGAGTCTCAGTCTATTAGTTAGATGCGCACGCTCTTTCTTGTTTTTGTTCCAAAAAGTGAATCAAAAAGTAGATTCAATAGTAGCGCGAGATGAGTGACTAATTGGGAAGCACGGAACTTGAAGTCCGAAGGAGCAGGGCTTTAACCGACTCGGGGATGGGGCTTTCCTCAGTCTATACTGACTCTCTAACCGCTATCGACGAAGAGATGGTTAAACAAACTGTCCTTCCCGCGCTTAGTTTCCTTATCGTAGGCTAAGGAGACGGCGACTAGACTAAGCCTAAAAGACGCTAGACGGCACTGTTGACGGCTTATTGTCTTTCTGTAGCCAACCTCGATACAAGTAACCTTATGCATTTGAGTCTGTTTAGTGGTGCCTATCCCCGACAGTGACTCCTCACTCACTTTATATATTTCCTTATTTATGTGATTATGTGACACGTCTATCTTTGAAACTCTTACCATCAGCTAAAAGACAAGGATAAAGAGGTAGGGTGTAACTAAACCGGCTCGGTTCTGAGAGTACTATGACCCCGACTCCGTTAAAGAGGATCGCTAACCCAATTCCTTGAATCTCTGACTAAGCCTGTTCCTCGAGTACCGTTTGCTAACTACACGGCTAACGCAACTGCGTTGACTGCTTCTAGTTCTTGTCTTTCACGAGTAACTCTCTCTCTCTTTCTTTTTCTTTCTTCATTCTTACTCTTCCCCCTTCGTTGTATATATCCTAAAATATGTCTCTTCTCTGTCTACGCTCGTTCCTTCCCTTAAAAGAAAAGATCTCTCCGTTTGCTTCCTTCTCCTTTCCTTGCTAGCTAGAAATGATCTCTTACAACTAGCATTGCGATTCACGCATCTCGCACAACCGTGCCTGAGATAGAATAGTTTTTAGATTTGATTAAGTTCTATTGTAGTAATGTTGGTCCCTCTCTTTTATTTTAATAGTGGCTAGCAGTGGTGGAAAATCTCTTTCTTCCCCGGGAGGATAGATCATTGCCATCTTCATCCCGGAAAGCCATGCAAATACATCCGCGCGGCTACAAGAGAGTTCCCTTACTGTGTCAACCTGCTTAATGAATGGTTTGGGGCTTTCGTTGACAGTCCCTATGAAGACTTCATCCGTCATCACAAATGGTGGCTGCGGGACTTTTTCTTTTGTCCCATGAGAGCCAGTCTCTCTTCTTAACCCTTCCGATAAGGTTTGAGTTCCATGAGTAAGCCTGTAAATAGCTACCTGCTATCATCAAAGTTTGTACGCATCTGCCTGTTCCTGTGAATGCCCCTTGGTAGGATATGTAAATACTGTTCTTCCTTAGACATTCATTATGAAAAAATTATCAATTTTAAAAAAACCTTGCGTGTGTTCATAATGGATTGACGGTGCTGTTAACTCGAGCTCACTAAGTGTTGAGCCTTAACCATGCAAGATGGGCATTCGATCTACGTAAGATGAAGTTAGCCAAGTGTTAAGCCTGCCCATGCAGAGCTAACACTTGGTCTACAAAGTTCCAAGCTGGCTAAGTGGTCGAGTCCATCTACGTAAGGTTGGTACTTGGTCTACGCTAATTTGTGTGGGATATCTACATCGACTTTTTATTTTAGTCCACATCGGATCAAGACCTACGTGGATTGGCTTGCTTCCTTGAGAAGAAAGCTCGTAACCATCAGGAAGTTGTTCTCACAGCCTCCATAGACAGGTGGCAGCTTCCCATGCAAAGCTTAATCGTTAAGTTTTGTTAATAACCGTTTTTACGCCTGGGTTTAAAGTATAGAGATTTCCACCTCTATTTTACGGTTTAAAAAACTATCCGCTTTAGGTGGTAACCATACGGACACCTCCTCTTAACCTCTTGGGTTGACGGCGGAAGAATTTCTATAAATATCACCTTCCACCCAACGTTGAAGACATCCTGAAGACTCAGTCTACTTTGCTCTGTCTTAGGTCAGGGAAGAGAATTTATTTCATATCCCATAGCCGAGAGAGGCGGTAAGAAAATTCGATATCCTACAGATCCAATGGAGGGATGGTAAGCCCTAATCGATAACTTCAGTTAACCTCGGTAGGAGCATATAATTTCTTTGATTAACCGATGTGATAGAAGCAGCTATTAGATCAGTAGTATAGCTGTGGGCTAACGTAGGGCGAGCTCTTTGATAGTGACTTCTTTCGGGGCTACGAAAGGCTACTTCAATGACGGAAAGAGCCGGAAACTCGAGAAGGTTGCCTTTGTAAGCGAAAGCTCGATCGACCAACCCCCTTTGTCTTTGTATAGTAAAGAAAGCATTCGCAGTAAGCCTAGCGGCGATCACCGATCAAATCAAATAGCATCACGCTCAGGAACCTGAGTGCCCTCAAATCAAGTAAGTCTTCCCTCCGCTGGATCAAGAAGTGGTGCTTCAGTCACTTCGGTAGGGGATTCGCGATGCCATCTGTATGGTCTTGCTGTTGACGGTACCTCACAATGGGGGTGCTGCCCAAGCCGAGCTAACTACAGGTCCGAATATACTGCGATCACCCAGACCTTTCTAATACTGATTCTAATACTGAAAGAGATCCTGTATACGAAATTTCTTCAGTTGCTTACTCGACCTAAGCAAGCCAGACTGAAGACCCTCAATCTAAATTCTTTCTCCATCGAACGGAAATGGACGAAGGTTGCGATTTTGATTTTCTCGGGCTAGACTAACTACAGCTACACATAAGCAGCACTCGTTCTCGTTCTATGCTTATATACGATAGGCCTTATAGTGTGAAGTGAACGATGTGCTTCCAGAAACAAGCACGAGGAAACGGTCAGGAAATAACTCGTATCGGGAGAAGAATAGGAGACAGACCTACTGACCTTTTGTAGGAGCAAGCAGACCGAGTTTCAGACCTAGGATAAGAGTCCTTATTTATTGACCTTGAAGTTCCGGCAGACAAGTAAGCACGAATAGGAGCGGGCAATAGAATTGTATCGCAATCGGAATATGTTGAATAGGCATAATAGCCCGTCTGCCAGCTATTGGAATAGGCCACCCGTATTAGCCACCTTATTTTGTTTGAAGGAAGGAACCAGCAAATCTTACGGTGACTAATCTCCCATCGCTAGCAAGCCCAACCGGATCTTCTTTATCTGCTTTCAAAACCCCAACCGAGTTTACTGAAGCTATGTTAGTTGAATTGGACGGTCTAGAGCATCACCCTGAAACACCGAAGGAACTCGAACTGAAGACTGTCCATTAGCATGACAATGCTGGCATACTGCAGAAGCCTTAGAGACAGGCTCTGATGTTCTTCCGAGAGGAGCTTACTAATGAAAGTGGGCCGTGACTCTGTTCCATCTCCGAGATTGACTTAAAGTTCAAGGAGTGGATCTTGAACTTCGGCCTTGTCATCTTCCATTTTAGGTGCTGGTGGAAGAGAAGAAAACTTATAGGCCTGTGAATTCAGCCCTTTGAGCCTTTGTGAGAGGCTTAGTCATCGTTACCATCTGGATCTGGTCCGGGCCAGACAGTCAAATTACTGACGGCCTATACATCTCTAACACAGTTTCTAAGGTGGGTAACCTCATCGATGATTGGACTGGCTCTCGTCGGTCGCCCTTCACCATCTGGAGGAGTATCAAAGGTCCTACATTCCTGTGATAGAGCTGCGCCTCTGCCAAGCTAGCATTGACTGTGAAGGGCCAATTATCGGCCAAAACCATTTCGATCTCCTTCTTGTCATTCCAGAATACTAGAAACTAGTGGAGCGAAGAGGAATCACCTGGCCACTTAGGGTAAAGCTATCCCATCGAGAACAGGATTGGCAATGGCTAGTGAAGAGCTGAAGAAAAAGCTATTCTTTTTCTCACATCTCGATTTCTCTCTCAATGCTCAATGGAAGCTGAGGCTATCTTGCTCAGTTTTTCCTTAGCTATAAACTAAGTAAGTAAACTACCTTTATTTGGACAATCTTCTTACCGTCCTATTACTGGTCTCAGCCGTATGACTAGCCTTAAAAAAGGAAGGCTTAGGTTCAAATCAAGCAGTACCAGATGCTGATGAAATAGCAGCTTCTCCGGATCCGGAGATGCTTCCTCAACAGCAGCTTCTTCGAGAACAGCCAATGAGTGCACAAGAGCTGATAGGCCAAGAGTTGACTTCCTAAAACGGTAACAACCAGGGATGTCTAGAGAACTTCTCCTCGATTAGCTATAGAAGGAGCTAGAGAGTCGTTTTATTCTGTCCGGTCTCAGACCGGGTACCGCGTAAGACGGTATCCTAGTGAGCGGAGCAGTCTTAAGAACTAATCCGCGTTGGTAATAAGTTTATAATTTCCTTCTGGCGGGACTAAGCGCTCGACGGTGAAGTGAAGGCTTCAAAAAGATTGATTGGGTTGAAAACGTCCGTGGGCTATTTATAGTCCGGGTAACCTGTTTCATAATATACTTAGAATAAGCTATATGCGCCCGCCTCTTCGACTGGAAACATTGGTTCTTCTTTTTCTCTTTGTCCGTCTCTCCATCCAACGTAAGGTACGCTTTCCATTTATTTTGTCTTGTGGTCCCTCATGCAATGTTTACCCCGCTTTGAGTTCCAGTAGTAGCTTACCTTCCGGGCGGACTCTGTCTCTCGTCCAGTCGGTAAATTGGTTCGGAGATCGAGGTTATTGGGTTCCCTTTTATAGTACCATTCCAGGATAAATTCCTTCTTTATCAGCAGAGGTTGAAGATGAGTTATCTTCAGACTTTACCCCAGAGAATGACCTGATGGAAGAAGCCCTGAACTGAAGGGAGGAGAGATGGGGTTCAGACTAAAAATTTCTATCTATTAGCCAGGCAAGTCTATCAATAGGAATTCTCTCTGGAAGGCTTAGGCCTATTATCTTAGACGGAATTAGTGGTATGGCTTTGAAGCTGGTCTTTTTACTTATGTCATTAGCAAGGCGTAAGGTAAGCTAGTCTGCTGCTCGCTTCGTAAAGCTCCGCTTCTTGCTTTTCATCCTTTATTTAGTATTAGGCTGCTTTTTCCGCTGCTGAGGTAGCATCTCTATCGGCTAGTGAGCTAGTCGCTACTAGAGTTTTTAAAGCGTTTGCGCGCCCCTATGTTCGAAAAGAGATCACTCCTGGCTAATGGTCGACTGAAGCCTCAGCCTATTTGTTTGAAAGAATTGTCTTCACATCACACTTTAGGTAAAGTGGAAGTGGCTTGAGCCTACCTAGGTGACCATCTTCGTCTACTACAACTTGGGATGTGTGCCGTAGAGTGTGGTACAGGTGTCACCAGTCCGGAGAGATTTGTTTATGATTTGATTTCGTCAACTCGGAACTCATAGCTGCTAGCAACTCCGTAGCTACTAAAACAAGAACTCTTTCACTCGGGCTACTCTTTTCTTATCGGGCAAGTTGCCACCCCTTTGTTCAATACCCGAACTCACGTAAGTAGCTTAATCTGTCGAGAGGAACCATCCCCTACCGGATCGGACATGTAACCAGTCTTCTCCGGGCTGCTCTAACTGCTCTTCCTATTAGTTAGTTCCACGGGTAACTGTCGTCATCGAGGGCGAGGGGGCCAGTCTGTTCTGTCTACCAGTCAGTAGCTAACCGAGACCCCTGTAGCTAGCTCTTATTTAGGGGCTCACCATTAAACTGTACCTGAAGACCATTCACTGGATCTAACAGACAGTTGGAATGCATCGACAGCCGATCTACTCATCCTGTATAGATTGTCCAATACCTTTAATTCCGCACGCAGCCAGTCAGCGGAGGAATGATGGTAGGATGTCCGGCAACCACACTATATAAGATAGAGCTTGCAAAGAAAGAATGTAGGAATTCTTTGGATGCTTTCTTGGCAATTCGGCCATTTGCTCTAGCAACCGCTGAAGTAGCTACCAAAATCGGCCTGATGAGGGCGCCCTTTGGCATTAGAGCTCTTTCAACAAAAGAAGATTCGAGACTATGAATTGAATTTCCCCTTACCACTATGTAATCCACACACGCACAAAAGGCCAGTTGATTGCTTAATTCAGTTGTTGAAGTATTCGTTCTCAGTTGCTTAGTCGGTTAATCAATAGTTAGTCTTCGCAAGCATAAATATTTAATCGCCGCGGGTATTGCACACCGCCCATTTCTATACGGGCTTAGGTGGGGCACAGGGCACAAAAGAAGCGGCCAGAGGAGACATTCATTAATAACGTCGAACCCTCACCCGTACTGATGAGAATGACGGGCACTGCATCTTAAGATGCCGAAGCCGAGGAACTGAACCAATTACTTTAAAGGCAGGCATCCCGGACTGATAAAGGGGAAAACTAGGCAGAAAAAGATATTCTTATCCGCAGTAGCGACAATCAGGAACACTACTTCTATAAGATGATTCTCGCCATTTTCCTTACAATAGGGGCATTTACTTCAGTCTCAACTAGACCTAGACCCAATAAAGCTCGAAAAAGCAGGATTGCTTGAATGGAAAAAACAAAACTGAAAGGACAACCAAACGAAACCGCTAACAGCAGAGGGCTTTATCTATATATAGTATAGAGAGCTTACCAGACGAAACCAGGCCTTTAAGGCTGGAGTAGAAGGGATAGTAGACCCGAGAGCTGCTAGTATTATAGCACCAGCCCTCATCGAGACAAGAGACCATACATTAACTATGGCAAGAACATTCAATGGTCTGCGATCTCCCTTCCTCAAAGCAAAGAAAGGAGAAGAAGCTATCGACCAGTGTCTTCTAGAAAGAGTATAAATAACATCGCCAAAAAAAGTAAATCAACGAAGCCGGTAAGAAAGAGAATTGACAAAATTAACCAGTGAAAAAAGAAAAATCTTGTTTGTGTTCCAGGAAATATAAAGGAGAAAGAGCAATGAATCCCCTTTGCTTTCTCTATTTATAGAGTAAGCGCGAGGGTTGCGTAGCGAAATGTAGTCGAAATACAGCATTGGACAGCAATCATGAGGCAATGACATTCTCGATGAAAGCAAGGAGTTGACCCGGGAGCCTCAACTGAATGCGCCTTTTTTGTTTTGCGCGGAGGGACTGAGCTGCTCCTCCAGTAGATATTCCGGGTATTCGTGAACCTCTTTCTGGATCTTTACGGAAACAATATTATTTATTTCAGGTGCCATTATTCCTACTTCTGCAGCTATAGGTTTGCACTTTTACCCAATATGGGAAGCGGCATCTGTTGATGAATGGTTATGGTTATACAACGGTGGTCCTTATGCACTTATTGTTCTAAACTTCTTACTTGGTGCGAGCTTCTTTAACTCGGAATGATAACACGAGCCCTGGAACAGATTTTTTCGGATAGCAGTCTTAGCATCAGACTAAGGAAGAAGGGAGGCAATTTCAAAGCAAAGCACTAACAGGCACCTTACTAGTCCTTCGGACTGCTACTAAAATGAAACCGATAGGCGGGTCGGTGGGAAATGAACCAGAAGAAAAGCTGATGGAGCCCTTTTCCAGACCATATATTTAACAAAAGAGGATGAAAATCAGGCTTAATAGAGGTTGGTTTCCAACAACTGGGCACCCTGCCAACTAACTGAAAAAGGGCTTGCCTTTAGAGCTTGCATCAGAAGATATGCTCGAGAAGGACATTCCCTACCTATGAAAAAAGAAGCTCCTAGCTAGAAGAGCTCTGTCTCGTACGAAAGAAGAGAAAGTAGAATCAGCGCATTCGTCCATCAAGCCATCGAATCCCATTTTCCAGTTTTTCTAAACTGCGTTTGGTTCGTTCATCTGCTTGCTTTGAATTTGATGCTAAGGAACGGAACCTGACCTAGTCCGTAGTAAATAGAGGTAGAGCAAAGGCAAGGTAGCTGATAAAGGTGAGTACGTGCGAAAAGCCAGAGGCGCGAGCCCTTAAAGGAGCTTTGAGCGAAGGTGTGACGCTGAGGGTTGCTTACTTATTATTACATTACGTCGCGTCAAGTCAAAGGTTTTTGTTACGTAATGAAAGGGCACGTCAGGCACTGCTTTCAGCCAACGAGCTTAACTACTAGATGCTATTTCGACATCATACACAGTAAAGAAAGGACTCATGAATGACCTTACCCCTAGCCCTAGTACTCTGATTCAACCGCTTATGTTCCTCGCCAATGTTCCAAGGTGATCAGGTGAAGCTTGATCACATATACTCATTTTAAGTATAAGATCTTTGACAACTTCTCGAACGCTAGTGAAGCGAAAATCTTCGAAATGTGCCAAAAAGAGGTGGGAAAATTGCTCTGCGGTAAGGGTCTGAAAGAGTGATTCTAGGCTTGGTATGATAGGGTTCAGTTCCCTTTCAGCAAGGGCGGTGGGTAGGTTTTTATCCTTGGTCTCATTCATCCTTTCGCAAGCTCATCAAGTGGGCTTGGAAGCCTCAGTTGTGTCGATTGATGTACTCTGAAAGCTCAGCTATCTATCTGAATAATTGACTTCCAGAGGGCTTCTTCCCCGGTTTGCTACCCTTAGTAGACTTTGGGGCTCTAGCCTAGAATAGAATAAAATCCCAGTGCAGAAGTAGAGCATGAAAGTGACAAAGCACAGGTTTTGAAATGAAAAAAGGTCAAGTACTTCCCGATCAGTCTCACTAGCGCAGCGGATTGCTCTTTCTTTAGTTAGGACTGCCATTGAAGATGGGTTAATCCACGCCTAATGGTCGACCACATTCAACGGTCAAAAGTCATGCTAAGAGCTCTTTTTCTTAGATAATAAGTGAGACTTTTAAGGGGTCTCTATTGCACTTCGATTCTTTGATTCTCCATCCCTTCGCCTCTTCTTCTCATATCCCTCAATTGCTCAACTAGATGGTCGGAGGATAAGGCATTAAAAAAACCGTTTATATGTGGGGCGATCGAACCGACTCATCTTCAAACAATGCATCTTTGGCTTGTGGAGTGCTCTCTTTATTCTGTGTTCTTTTCTTTCTCTCTTCTTTCGAATGGCAGACGTATTACGTTGATTGAAGATACCTTTTTTAGTGCTTAACCTAGCTAGCCGGGGTTAGAAAGTTGGCCGGAGGCTAGTCTTGCAACAGGGCCCCTCCTCCCACTTGGACTTAGTCTTTTTAGAAGGAATCTTTTGCTCCGGGGGAATGGATGTCGCTTGAACCGTCGTCCCCGCTAGACCGATTAAAGCCTATCTGCGCCCACTCCGAGGAAATGGTCCGCGTACGGTATGATTCGCGGAACGGACCTCATGCGCTCTTGCACACGAATTGGATTTGAACCAAGATCTCTCCTTTGGAGTGACTTTCCTTTTAGTCGAATCGTGGCTTTGTTTACCCGGTTCGTCCTTCTGACTACGTCCGGGGCCGCCTGGCAGAATTTTATTCTCCCATTTAGTTAACCACCAGCTCCAAGCTGTACAATATGAGTTACCGCTTCTATATAAAAGGGGCTTTGAACCCCTTGTTCTATAAGAGAGTTATAAATTTGTTGCAGTACGTAAAGATTTTATTCTAGTTCACTATGTAGATGGTTGACGACATCTTGGATACTTACTTGCGGGGGTAATTGGATATCTTGTAAGTTTAAAAGCTCTTCTAGTTTTGTGGCGATCAGTTCCCTGAGGGAATCAAAGGCAAAATCCGCCAATTTATCCTCCATATTATCATTAGTTAAACCGCGAACACGTCGTCCAGCTCTAAAGGCTATGTAGACGGTTAAAGCCATTGAAAGCCCCATTGATAGAAAATATTGTACGATTTCCCAGTCAGTTGGAGAAAGCATAAGATAAAGAAAGCTTGATTGTAGTTCCGCTTCTTGCTCTAAGCAGAAAGACTTGTCGAAAATGACCGGTTGGCTTAGTCCAACCAAGAAAGAAATGGGAGTAGCGGGCGTAAAAGGAACCTATATTACTAATCCGTTGCGTATCTTGGTATTCCTATTCATCCACTCATTCTATTCTTTCTCAATCGTCCGTTAACCTTAGAGTAATTCATATAAATAAATGATAGTAAAAACTCAATAAGGCTATAGGACTGACTTTTGAACCCGCTTCAAGTTAGGATGATTAATCAACGAATCGTGGGGCACCCGGTCTAGTTTGATTATGTTTATTTCTGTTTTACTCTTGTACATAAGAAATGAGTCTCCATTCATATTTAGCCGCGAGCAATCTACGTTTGTGATCTCGTATATTTCGCTTCTCCGACATCTTACTGAGTTTCCCCCTCATCTTTTTGCAAAAAGCCGCTCCACGGTGGTAAAGTCTCATCTTGTGTGTTGGCCGAAGTTACAATAGTAACATTTAAACCTCTAAAATGCTCGAGGATTTCGAAATGATCTTCCAGTTCTGGGGAGAATTCGCAAAACTCTGTTTCCATCGAAAATTGAATGGAGTTTTCCCTTATTTCGACCGGAGAATCTAACAGAGACATTACTGTCGAGATTCTGACTGAAAAATTGGACATTCCATGCCCTCGGAGAGTGCTTTGTCGTGCTGGGTCACTGACATATCCTTTTTTATCATTTTTTGACCCGAAGAATGGATTGGATCGAAACGACTTTCCTGTCGAACCCCTTTGTGTCTGTATGAATTTCTGACCGCACGGAATCTCCATAGCCAATTTTCCATTTTTGATTATGACATCATAAGGTGCCTTTGGTACTACTCTTATTTCACACAATCCAGGAACTTCCATAACGTTGGCATGATTCGGTTTGAGCAACAGATCCTGACGTGATACATCTTCGTAATGAAAAGAGAATGGAAACATGAATTGTACGGCTCATATAGGCAAGAAGGTACCTTTCTCTACAATAAGAAAAATCACCTTTTTCTCTTATCATTTCATTTGATTTTTTCTTTTGCACTAGGTCACTACGCTCTCTCCAAACCAAAGCAAACAATCAAATCATTTGTTGGCCCTTTACCCTTTTCCATCTCGCTGTCGAAAATCAAAAGTTTCTGCCGCTTCTTCAAGCCCGCTTATTTTCTTTTCTAATTAAAAGAGCTCGATCCATCTCTCTTTTCTTTGGAAAAATGCAATTTCTCTTTCTCGTTGTTGTTGCCAAAAACTGTTAAATCTGCCTTCTCCTCCAGAACCTGGGAATAGAAAGCAGATTCGTGTCGGTCTTGGCATAAACTACGCAAAACTTCACAGAGTGAAGAATGATCAAACTCTATGGGTTTCAGGTGCTCCCGAAGGATAAGATCTATTTCTGTTCCTGGAATAAAGAGAAGAGCGTCTTGACGATTATAAAAAATGTGTTTATACAAGGATAGAATTCTATCTCGAGTCGAAAAACACATTTCAGAATGAAGGAAGTCCCGCCTCGTACGCCCTGGGGAAAAAGTGTGGGTTTTGAACGCGTTCCCGTACAAATTCCACCCATTCCGGGTCTTTATGTGGTTGAGTGAGATAGTGTTCCAGGCTATTCAATATCTGGGACTGCGCACCAGGAGTTGGATCTCTGATGGCAGAATACCAAATCAAGTGTTTTGAAAGAGGATGTAGGAGATGAGATGAAAAAGGAAAAAGCTGGCACGTAATAACACAAAGAAAAAGATGGCAAATTGTAAAATGTCAAATTCTAAAAATCAAATAGAGGTAAAAAGTCAGAGATCAATGTTGTATCAGACTACTTGTCTGATTGTAGTTGGATCTCCAAGTTTTTTGAATGCTCAAAATTCTACTTGAGCATCTAAATCTGGATCAATACCAGCAAAAACATCTCTGAATAAGGTTCGAGCGCCATGCAAAATGTGTCCGAAGAAGAAGAGCAGAGCAAACGAAGCATGTCCAAAAGTAAACCAACCCCTTGGGCTGCTACGAAAAACACCATCGGATTTCAAAGTAGCACGATCTAATTCAAAAATTTCACCCGTGTCTAGCATATTTTTTCACAGTAGCAGGATCACTATAACTGACTCCATTTAGTTCACCACCATAGAATTCAACAGTT
>JANZLX010160355.1:0-14763 GCA_025531955.1 Erythroxylum orinocense
GATGTTGAATTGAAAGAGATTGATCAAAAGAAAGAGTTGGAGTCTGTTGGAACATTGTCAATGGGAGTAGTTTTACTAAGCATACCTCAATGTTTTGATCATATTTGTACCTATAGGATTCCGAATGAGATGGTTCTTGATTTGGAGTAAAGTAAAGATATAGGGCTACAAATCATATGAGGAATCTAAATTTTGATTCACTCTCAAAGGTTTTCAATTTTGAGATAGAAAGTGGGTTTAGTACACTGTTTTTGGACAAGAACAGTCTAAAAATGTTTTAGGCATATCTTCCAAATTATTGAACCACATTGAGTAATTTTGGTTGCAATAGAAACTTAAGACATTGGAGTACAACTTTCTACAAGGAAGTGTTGCTCAATTTTGCCAGTTTCCTTATTAAAATTTCTATGTAAAGTAAACTCTGAAAGAGTGATCTGGAAAATTTTCTGAAGTGAGTCAATGCGAAAGAAATGGAGATTTTAATGGATTTAGTGAGGCATAAACCTAATTGGAAATCATACTTCAATGAGTTTTGACATGAGAATGTTTTTGCGATGGAATTATTGGGAAAATACCCGTGATTGTCATGAACATGCATTATACATATTTCAATTCCGTCATGTGCATTATCAAACGCTTATAATTGTAAAAATTGTGATGTATGTGTATCTTGCATAAATGGGTTATGCAGGCTATGTGTCCGCATTCAGGCGTTCCCAGAAATTGGAAACAAATGCTAATCTGGAGCTTACTGTGAGTAGACCTAGATGGTCTCATTTTATTATTTGAATTTTTGTATTGATTGACTATTGATTGATTTTATGAATGTGATTGATTATGTTGGTTTCCGGACAGAAGGTCCGATGATGTGATTTTTGAATGGGGTATTGAAGTGTTACTTGTATGTGAATGAGATGAACTAAGTGTACTTAATGCGATTGTTAAATGTGATCTGAATGTGCATTGCATATAAATGAAAGTGTGAATTCTTAACTCTAATGTTGAATGTCAGACTAAGGTCCGATGATATGGGAATGAATGGGTTTATGAAAAGGTGAGTGGTGAATTCCATTTCATGAATGCATGTAATATAATGGCTATTGTGACTAGAGTAGCCACCGATTAGAGCTTAAAGCTCAATGAGTGAAAATGAGCTTCGAGCTCAAAAGTGAATCAGAGCCTCAGGCTCAACGTTTAATGAGCTCTATATGGGACAGTTATTAATGAGCCATACATGGGACAGTTTAGGCACTCGGTCACAACAAAATAACAAATAGAAAGTGAGTCTCATGTGCACTGCATATGCATAAAATGAGTGATTAAATTGAACTGAATGTGACGCATAAAATGTGTATTGATGTGAATTATGTGTTATGTGATTGGGTGAGCCATCAATGATGGTCACTCACTGAGTTCGCAAAAACTCACCCAAAATTTGCAATTATTTTTCAGGCCTTGAAGAGTACCCCGTTATACAATCGGGAATATACCTATTGCTTGTAAGTCAGAGATAAAGGTCGAGATCAGTTCACGTTTGCATTAGTGTTATATTATTCCTGTATAAATTTGTATTCCTATAATTTTTGTAAAATAGTGTTTTGTAATTATAGTGGGTCCCAATTGGCTATTGAAATTCTATTGATTGTAATGTGTTGATTGAAAATTTGTATGAACAAAAGCGGGCCCAAATTGGTTACTGGTTTCTTTGTATGTAAAAAAATCTTGTATTGAGTTTTGACTAATTGAGTGCAGTAGCATGCCACCCCACGGGGCATGGACTCAGATATCACCATCGATGTCAGGTTCGGGTTTTGCGGGAGTGGGGTGTTACATATACATAGTTGAAGGTGCCTCAGTCACTAGACCTCATGCGTTAAATGGAGAAGACTACCATTACTGGAAAGACAGGATGCAGCTCTTCATTGAATCTACTCATATCGATCTTTGGGATTTAATAGAAAATGGATCGTATACACTGGTAGATGAAGAAGGAAATCCTATTCCACGAATCAGATGGTCTGTAAATCAAAAGGTGAGATTCCAACTGAACTCAAAGGCTAAGTTCTTCTTAAGTTGTGCCTTAAGCAGAAGTGAGTACGATAAAGTTCACAGATGCAACACTGTGAAGGAGATGTAGGATACACTATCCATCGCACACGAAGGTACAAATCAAGTAAAGGAGTCCATGATAAGCATTCTTGTGCACCAGTATGAGCTGTTTAAGATGAAGGACGAAGTGTCTATCGATCAGATGTTTGGAAGATTTCAAACAATCATCAATGGGCTTAAAGCTCTCGAAAGAACTTACAACAATTAAGATCACGTTCGAAAGATCTTAAGAAGTCTATCGAATAGATGGAGACCAAAATTACAACTGTACAAGAAGTCAAGGATTTGAGGGTACTGAAGCTTTATGAATTTCTTAGATCTCTGAAGATACATGAAGTTGAACTCGATGCTGAAGACAAGCCCAGATGGGATAAATTGATAGCATTAAAGGCCGAACAGAAGAATCCCAAGAATTCTAGAAAGAGGAATTCATCATCAAAAGCGTTGAAGATTGAGGAAGCCAAGAATGACGATTCCAGCAAATCAGTTCAAAAGTCAAGCCAAGAAGATGATGAGTTATCTTTCATCTCGAGAAAGATCAGAAGCATGTGGAAGAAAAAGGCTAAAGGAAATAGAGACTCCTACTTCAAGAAGAATAGCAAAGATGATGGGAAGAATGAGAAGACATCCATCATATGCTACGAGTGCAATAAACCGAGACATTACAAGTTCGAATGTCCATTGCTGGAAAGAAAGCCCAAGAAGAGTAGAGAAGGCAAGAAAAGCATGATGGCAACCTGGGAAGATCTTGATTCGTCCGAATCAGATACTGACTCAGAGGCATCGGAACAAGAAAATATTTTCCTAGTAGCCGAAGAAGATAGTGATGAGGAGGTAACCTCAAAATTCAATGACTTATAAGAAGCATACTCAGAATTATTAGAAGATTCTCATGCAATAATGAAACAGTACAAATTATTAAAGAAAAAGTACATAGAAAGTTTGAAAAACACGCAAGAGTTAGAAAAAGAGAACGTCTGCTTAAAGAAGCAAGTAGACGAGATAAAGAAAAAGGGAGTTGTAGATAGATCTGGAGAGATCAATCAGCTAAAGCAAAAGATTAACAGTCTTTCAGCTGATCTGGCAACATTTACAGAGAATACAAGAAAAATGAACGACATGTTGGGGAAATATAGACACCCTAGTGATAGAACTGGATTAGGGTTTACTAAAAACCATATTCAACAGAAAAAGATTTTAGTTCCATATAAAAAGAATCAGTTGCATCATCATAATACTATGAAATATGCTAGTACTAACCCCAAAGGACTTAAGAAAATCTGGGTACCTAAGAAACAAATAATATCTCCTGCAGATATTCTTCCTTAGAAGAGGCAACAAGCACCATTGGTACTTGGACAGTGGATGCTTGCGACACATGACGGGAAGAAGGTCTATGTTCCTAGATCTTCAATATAAGAAGGGAGGATCAGTAACTTTTGGAGACAACCGGCAGGGCAAGATAATCGGAATCAGTAAAATCGTTAAAGATTCCTTTGCATGTATTGACAATGTGCTACTAGTTGATGGTCTAAAACACATCTTCATTAGTGTCAATCAACTATGTGATTCTGGTTTTAAAGTATCTTTCAATCAAAATTCTTGTGAAGTCAAAAATAAGGATGGGTCTATATTCTTTTCTACCAAAAGAAGAAACAATCTTTACAAAATCAATTTAGAAGATTTTTAAAATCAAAACATTTCTTATTTTATATCAACTGAAGAAGAAAAGCTGATTTGGCATAAAAAGAAACATACTTCAAAGTTGATTAAACATGATTTGATAAGAGGTTTACCAAAAATAAATTTTAACAAGGATTTCTTTTATGAGAGTTGTCATAAAGGAAAACAAGTTAAAACAACGTTTTCTTCTAAAAATATTGTAACCTTTTCTAGACCTCTAGAGTTGTTACATATGAATTTATTTGGTCCGACTAGGACATTGAGTCTTAGCGGAAAGAAGTGTGGTCTCATAATTGTTGATGATTTTACTAGATTTTGTTGGATATTGTTTCTATCACATAAAGACGAATCTTTTAAGTGTTTTAAAGTCCTTTCCAAAAAGTTACATAATGAAAAAGGAATGTCTATAACTAGTATTAGAAGTGATCATGGTGGTGAGTTTGAAAATGAGAAGTTTAGAATATTCTGTGAGGATAATGAAATTTTCCATAATTTCTCTACTCCTAGAACTCCACAACAAAATAGAGTTGTTGAAAGAAAGAACAGGACGATTCAGGAGATGGCAAGGACTATGTTATGTGAGATAGATCTTCCTAAGTACTTCTAGGCAGAAGCTGTGAATACAGCCTGTTACATTCAAAATAGAATACTTCTGCGACCGTTGTTGAAAAAAACTTCATATGAGTTATAGAATGGAAGGAAACCTAACATATCCTACTTCCATCCATTCGGTTGCAAGTGCTCTATATTGAATACAAAGGAAATTTTGGATAAATTCGATTTTAAGACCTATTCGGGAAAATTTCTAGGCTATTTATTATCATCGAAAGCTTATAGGGTTTATAGCCTTACCTCTAAGACTGTTGAGGAGACTATTCATGTCAAGTTTGATGATAGTTTCCAACCAAGTAAGAGAGATGATACTGATAATGAGACCCTTTCAGCACCTTTGGTTGATAGTGAAGAAGTTCCACCATCAGATACTCATTCAGACAAAGTTGAAGATATTCCTGAAACCCTTGGTTTGAAAAGAGATTACAGATATAAGAGCTCTCATCCAGAAGAGTTGATTATAGGAGAGACCTCAGAAGGTGTGCGAACAAGGTCCAAATTCAGAAGAGAAGTCAACATAAAGTTTGTTTCTGAAATAGAACCTAAGAAAATTGATGAAGTTCTTCAAGATGAAGTGTGGATTTTAGCTAGGCAAAAGGAGCTTAACCAGTTTACTAGGAATAAAGTTTGGTCCTTAGTTTCCAGACCCTCGAAGAAATCCATTATAGGAACTAGATGGGTGCTCAAGAATAAGCTAGCTGAATCAGGTATAGTAAGTCGAAACAAAGCAAGATTAGTAGCATAAGGCTATAATCAGCAAGAAGGAATATACTACAATAAAACGTATGCTTCAGTAGTAAAACTAGAAGCAATTAGGATTTTGCTTGCATATGCTGTCTGTTATGACATAAAGCTTTTTCAAATGGATGTGAAAAGTTCATTTCTGAATGGCTTTATAGATGAAGAGGTTTATGTGAAGCAACCTCCTGGTTTCGAGGATGTCAAGAATTCGGACCATGTCTATAGACTTCATAAAGCTTTGTATGGCTTAAAACAAGCTCCTCGAGCTTAGTATGATCGTATGAGTACTTTTCTTATTGAGAATAAGTTCAATAGAGGTTAGGTAGATAAGACATTATTTAGGAAATGCATTAAGAATGACTTTATCATAGTTCAAATTTATGTTGATGATATTATTTTTAGTGCAACGTCAAAGAAGTTATGCACTAGTTTTGAAAATTTGATGAAAATGAGTTTGAGATGAGCATGATGGGTAAGTTAAAATTCTTTCTTAGGTTGCAAGTTAAGTAAACCGAAGAAAAGATTTTTATCCATCAACAGAAGTACGTTAAGGAACTGTTGACTAAATTTGATATGGGAAAAGTAAAACCAATGTCAACTCCAATGCATCCTTCAAACCTTTTGTCTAAGGATGAAATTGGCAAGAAGGTGGATCAAACCCTATATAGAGGGATTATTGGTTCTTTACTTTATCTTACAGCAAGTAGACCTGACATTTTGTTTAGTGTTTGTTTGTGTGCAAGGTTTCAGGAAGATCCTAGAGAGTCTTATTACATTGCTATTAAAAGAATTTTGAGATATCTTGCAGGTACTATTGATCTTTGCTTAATGTATGAGAAAGGTAAAGATTTCAGGTTGATTGGCTACTGTGATGTGGATTATGCCAGAGATAGGAATGATAGAAAAAGAACAAGTGGAGGATGTCACTTCCTTGGCCACAATTTAGTTTCCTGCTCGAGTAAGAGGCAAGGCTCAATCGCTTTATCAACTACTGAAGTTAAGTATATGTCAGCCGCAAGTTGCTAGTCACAAACGTTGTGGATCAAGTACCAGCTAGAAGACTACTCAGTATAAGAAGAGAAGATCCCAATCTTTTGTGACAACACAAGTGCCATCAACTTGTCAAAGAACTCGATTCAACATTCGAGAGTTAAACATATCGAAGTCAGACACCATTTTCTACGAGATTACGTTTAGTGGAAGATCGTAAGTCTTCAGTTTGTTGAGATGAACTATCAATTGGCGGACATCTTCACTAAGCCATTGCGTGAAGAACGATTCAAGGAAATCAGATGAAACCTCAATATGGTTATGTTATGTGAACAACCATCTGACACGTCACAACCCAGATAAAAGGTTGTAAGAGTTAACAGTGATGATAGTAACAATGTGTTACAACTGGTAACTTCTGTCACCAGAAAGTTTTGGAGGGAAAATTTCTCAACAAAAACTTTTCATTACTCTATTTAGAGATCAAACCTTCTTTGCTCACACTCTTAACCTTAGTAACTAACTTAACTTTTGAGAAAGAAATTTGTGCATTCAATTCATTATCAATTACAGAAACAAATGGAGCTAGCAATGGCCAGTGGAAGACTTGTTGATTTTGAGTCCTTGAGGAAGGACAATATGGATATCGAATCAGAGATTGTTGCTGACGGTTGGAGAAACTTCTTTCAAGTTTAAGAGACGGTATACATGAATGAAGTTTATGACTTCTTGAAAAATATGGATATGATAGATGATACTCCTGTATCAATAGTAGATAGATTGTCGATTATAGTGACAAAGAAGATAATCGAGAAGGTCACTGAGTGTCCAAGTGTTGGAGAGAAGCTCACAAGCAAAGTTAGATGGATGACACAAGCTAGCATGAAGGAGATTGAGATCAATCGACAATTGTATGGAAGCAATGATCCAAAGGAGAAGAAGGCCTTAAGTCTTATGCCAAAGGCTAGGGTTCTACAGTCAATCCTTTTCCATTATGCTCTACCAAAAACAGGCTCAAGGCATCTGGTGACAACTTTAGATGAACAGTGCCTATTCCATCTACTTAATCGCCAACCTGTTGATCTACCGTTCTTTATTTTCCACTATATGGTAAAGACAAAGAAAGACATGACCATTCTACCTTATGGAATGTTGCTGATAAAGATATTCAAAGATTCTGGAGTTCTTTTGGAGAGAGGAAACAAAATGAAGCTGAATATCAAGAGCATTATCAATTCTGTAATGATTGAAAAAATGGGCTTGAAGAATCTGGAGAAGAAAAATCAGATTCTAAGGCAATAGCAAGGATTGAGGGGGAGCGTGCTAAGAAGGGGACTCCCACGAGAAAATCAAAATCTCAATCCAGTGATAAAATGCCTACAATTAGAGAAAAGAAATCGTTAGACGAAGTGACAAATGTTAAGGCGATTTCTCATAGAGAAGGATGCTAGGTGTGGTATATAGAGAAGTTGTCCTTGAAGAGAAAGGGGGAGACACTTCTGTCAGAAATACCAAAGTAAGCGAAAAGGTCGTTTAGAGTACAAACCCTGCATCAGCAAGAGGAGAAGAATGGAAAAGAACTGACTCTCGGAGAAGGATCTGAGAAAAGAGCACCTCAAGCTACAAGGTCCTTAGTATCATTTCTAAAGGAAGATACAACCAAACTGGCTAAAGAGACTGAGATTAAGAGAAAATTGGAGTTTGAGAAGAAGAAACCACAATCTCAACAGACTCCTAGACTAATTGAAGAAAGAAATAAAAAGCAGAAAATCAGTCAGAGGAAGAGCACTCCCACTGAAGTTCAGAAGAAGAAAGCAGTTGAACGCAGTCCAGTACAGGTCCATACTTCTCAACCTTTGAGAAAATAGGATTTGAGAATCAAGGTTATTGAGAAATTTCAACATGTAAGGAGTAGCACTTCAATAATCATCAAAGAAACCCCAATAAGGTCTGCCAAGGCATAGTTACAACCAATCTTGGTGAATAGTAGTACGTTGCATCTGTAGAATGACGATGAGATTAGTATGTATGGTTTTCTGAGGGATGAAAAACCATACCCCACGTAGATGTCAAGGCAAAAGTATACTATTTTTCCAATCACAAAGAGGATTGTGATCAAGGTTATGCCTGACTTTCAAGCAAGACCTTACATTGTTCGCAATGATGATAAGGGGAAGAAGAAATTATACTATGAAAGGTTGTCAAATGATTTGACAGATGATCAGATAAGCCGAAGTGAGGGATATAGATGAGGCATGTTATGTAGCTTAGTAGAGAGGAACCTATGTCACCCACTACATTTTGAAGGCTTTAGGAAGCAACTGTGGTCGGTGTACCACTGAAGAATCTTCTCAGGTAGTTGGTAAAATTACAGAAGGGCAGTACAAATCCATGAGGATTGGAGATGTCAACTACTCAATTGAGACTCTTATGCACGTAATTATGCACAGTAGGCCGTTAAGTACTGTGTCCTCAATTTGAGATGTGCGACACCTATTTGGAAGACAAGTTCCACGTCTAACCAACCCTGATGATCTGAATCTCCCGGAGACAAACCTATCTATCCAACCTCCTACCCTTATAATCAGTGAAGTGCTTATTCGATCTTCAGACGCATACAACACTACTATTTCTTGTGAAGTAAAACAACAGAAGGATGATGATTGACCTACTTCAATAAGTGACTTATGAGAGGAAGTAGCTCAAATACGACAAGACCTCAAGTCACTCTGCATGGAAATGAGTGAAATGTTTTCAGAAATAATGAAGCATCTACGGTCCTAATTCTTTTTGATTAATAACAAATAGGGGGAGAAAGGAGAAAGGAGGAAGGAGAAAAGGAGAAATAAATGACAAAGATAGGGGGAGGAAGTGAAGAAGAAAAGAAGAGAAGTGAAAAAGAAAAAAAAAAGAAAAGAGAAGAAGAGAAGAAAAGGAAAGAAGAAGAAGACAACAGAAGAAGAAGATTTTTGCTAACAATTTTTCTCAAGTGCATATATATAGTCATATAGTGTATACCATATTATGAATAATACTTTCTTTCTTACTATGATTATTTGTTATCATAAAAAAAGGGGAGATTGTTAAGTCAAAATGACTTTACATTTGAAGATTTTGATGAAAACCAAATAATGAGAGGGAAGTAGATACAATAATGAGACGAAAGAAAGTGAGATAGAAGCAGAGCAAATAGGAGACGAAAGAAAGTGAGACGAAAGCAAAGCAAAATGAGACAAAAGGCAAAATGAGATGGAAGACAATATGAGACGAAAGACAAAATGAAATGGAAACAAATATGAGACAGAAGACAAAATGAGACGGAAGCAAATATGAGACAGAACAATATAAGACGGAAGCCAAAGTCAAAAATGAGGCGATAAAAATAAGACGGAAGAAAACTGAGACAGAAGACCCGATACCACGTCGGATGAGTAATCAGTTTGAGTTAGTTACATAACTCATATGAATAATTGATTCTTCAAAGATCAAGAAATAAGAAGAAAGAAGCAGTTATCAAGAAGTGGTTGAAGACGAAGGCTATAAATACAAGTCAAAATCAAAGATTGTAGAAGTTAGAGATTTTCGAAAGGGTTAGTGAAAATCAAAAGCTAGAAATCTTCTTGGCATTTTGTACATCGAATATTAAGTCTATACCAACGTGTGATTTACTTCATGAACATCTAAGAGTCATCTTACAAATTATGAGAGAAAGCAGTTATATGCCAAATTCAGTAAGTGTGAATTTTGGCTAGATCAGGTTATATTTCTAGGGCTTATAGTGACTGGAGATGGCATATAGGTAGATCCGAAGAAGATTGAGGCAGTGATGAATTGGAAAGCTCCGAGGAATATGTCGAAGATCCAAAACTTCCTAGGATTGGTCGGATATTGTCAGAGGATTGTCCAGGGGTTTTCTATAATCTCGGCCACTTTGACAAAACTTCTGAGAAAAAATAAAGTGTTCAGATGGGATGAGAAGTGCCAGAATAGCATTGAGGAGCTGAAACATCAGTTGACCACTGCACTAATGTTGACTATTCCATTAGAGACTGGAGGATATATGGTGTAGAGTGATGCTTATCATCAAGGATTGGGATGTATACTGATGCAACATGGCAAGGTGATCGCCTATGCATCGAGACAATTAAGGTCTCACGAGATCAATTATCTAGTACATGATTTAGAGCTAGCTACAGTTGTCTTTGCTCTAAAGATTTGGAGACATTATTTGTATGGAGAGAATTTCCAGATATATATAGATCATAAGAGTTTGAGATATCTGCTGAGTCAGAGGGAGTTGAACATGAGGCAGAGAAGATGGATTGAGCTATTGAAAGATTATCATTGCACTATTGAGTACCACCCAGGGAAAGCTAATGTGGTGGTAGATGCTTTGAGTAGGAAGTCTAATATCAGTGCAGCTCAGATTCAGTTATCGAAGCTACCTAATTTGTTTCATTTGAGAGCTCTGAATGTGGAGTTAAATCTGGAGCAAGATGAAGCATTGAGTGCTACTTTGAAGCTAAGACCAATGCTACATGATATAATCAGGGAAGTCTAGGGCAAAGATCCTGATACAGTGAAGCTTATGGATTTTCAGTTTGAGTTGAGAGATGAGACATTACGGTTGAGATAGAGGCTATGTGTACCTAATGTAGATGATCTAAGGAAGCAGATACTTGAGGAAGCTTATATGGCCACCTATGCAACGCATCTTGGTTCTACCAAGATGTATAACACACTGAACAAGCATTTCTGGTGGCCTGGAATGAAGAAGCGAGTGGCGGATTATGTATCTAGGTGTATAACATGCCAATAAGTTAAAGCTGAGTACTAGGCTTCAGTAGGGAAGCTCCATTCGTTGCTCATTCCAGAGTGGAAATGGGAACAGATCACTATATACTTCATTATGAGATTACCTAAGACTCCGAGGCAGCTTGATGTTATATGGGTCATAGTGGACTGCTTAACGAAGTTGGCCCACTTCTTACTAATGAGGGAGAATAACTCACTTGATCAGTTGGCTCGGAGATACGTGGATGAGGTGGTGAGACTGTATAGGGTTCTAATGTCCATAGTATCGGACAGGGATCCTAGATTTACTTCAAGTTTTTGGAGAAGTTTACATTCTGTTATGGGTACTAAGTTAAATTTCAGTACAACATTTCATCCTCAGACAGATGGACAAAGTGAGAGGACAATCAAGACTGTTGAGGATATGCTTAGAGCTTGTGTATTAGAGTTTAGGGGAGTTTAGGATCAATATATGGAATTAATAGAGTTTGCCTATAAAAATCATTATCACAGTAGTATCAAAATGGCATCGTGTGAGGCACTGTATGGTAGAAAATATCGGTCGCCATTGTATTAGGATGAAGAGGGCTTGAGGATAGTTGAAGGTCCAGAGTTGATATAGGACACAGTGGATAAGGTAAAGTTGATCCGAAGCTGAATTAAAGCGGCTTAAGATAGACAGAAGAGTTATGTGGATCAACATCGACGTGATATGGAGTACAGTATAGGAGACAGAGTTTTCCTAAAAGTGTCACCTTGGAGAGGATTTTTGAGGTTTGGTAAAAAGGGCAAGTTGAGCCCTAGGTACATTGGTCCTTATGATATCAATGAGAGGATTGGACCTTTAGCCTATAAGTTGACCTCACCGAATGAGATGTCTTAGTTGCATAATGTGTTTCAAGTGAGTAAGCTCTGAAGATACCGATCAGATCCGACACATGTGATACCAACTTAGGAGATTGAGGTTGCTAATAACTTAAGATATGTTGAGGAGCCGATCAAGATTATGGGATCGCAGATCAAGCAGTAGAGGAACAGGGTCATTCCATTAGTAAAAGTCCTTTGGAGGAACCACTCAACCGAAGAAGCAACATGGGAGACAGAGGAGCATATGAAGGGACAATATCCCCACCTATTCGATCAAACAGGTAGGAATTTCGAGGACGAATTTTTTTAAGGAGGGGAGAGTTGTAACATCCCATCACCTGTTGGAGGATAAAGTAGTAAATAGTGAAATTGTTGCACATAAAAGTAATTGTACATGCATTCATGAATAGTTCCAAGTATAATTGAACTGAGTGGTGGTTTTTGGGAAATGTGTGAAATTGGAAACATTATTGATTAGTGGAAATATTGTATCTGTGAATTGTGGTAAATTTAGGATTTACTTTTGGAATTTATAGAGTATTGTCGAAAATAGGGAATAAGAAATCAAAAGATATTTGGAGATAGTTGGATTGTAAAGATAGAATTAATGGAGTTAGTTTCAAAAGAAACTTAGTTAGAGTTGGACCTTAGGAAAAGTGACAAGTGTAAAGTTGCCTTTATTATTTGTTAGAAGGAAGTTTGAGTTATTCGAGAATTAGAGAGGGGTTTGTTCTTTTCCTAAGTTTTTTCATTGTAATCACCTTTTTTGAATTTTCTTTAAACACACAGAGATTTCCATCAAAATCCTTCTGAGAGATTTTTGTGTTGGTGCCTTTTCCTAAATCAATCCTACCTTGTAAATTGTTTAAGAAAAACTAGAAGATAGTTAATGTTCATTATGCATTTTGTATGGAGTTAGGGCTTAAAGATAATTGAAGTTTTTGGAGTTTTCAACAAGCAGTGAATAAAATTGTTAGAGTTGTGGATTTTTGAAATAAAGTTGATAAATTTATTGTCAGTGCATGATCATGGCATTATGTAATTTATATTCTTGAACACAGTGTTAAGGGAATACAAATTGTGGATATAGTGTTATTTGATTTTTGGATGGATTGTTAGTGATCAAATGTTGTGGAAATGGTTCTTGGAGTTGAAGTAGCATTGAAATGGTGTATAGGATTAGTGTAGAAGATTAAAGTTTGGAAAGGTAAGACATGCTTTATTTCTTCACTATGCATATATGTATTAATATATAGGTATTTATACGTGAGTTGATGAAAACTTAAAGTTGTTCAAGAAAAAAGGTTTTTGAGTTAAGGAGTATAGATAGTATCATCTGTGAAGAAGTATCATCTTAAGTTAACTTCTGCTTTGTCTTAAGTTGATCATCAGTATTGTCTTAAGTTGACTTCTGCTTTGTCTTAAGTTGACCATCAGTATCGTCCTAGGTTAACTTCTGCTTCGTCTTAAGTTGACCAACAGTATCGTCTTAGGTTGACCTCTACTTCATCTTAAGTTGACCATCTGTATCGTTTTAGGTTGACTTCTGCTTCATCCTAAGTTGACCATCTGTATCGTTTGTAATGACGTCATATCGTCTATAATGATGTCATGTATTCTTAAGAGTTGCATTATCTTAAGTTGACTCTGATTCATCTGTTCTTTGTTTCGTCTATTTTCTGCTTCGTCTGTTCGTTGTTTCGTCTGCTTCCTTGCTTCGTCTACTTTTTGATTCATCTGCTTCTCCTATTTGTTTGCTATTTGTTTCGTCTTATGTGGATAGATTGGTTGATTCTTTCAATCATAACTTTGTTGCTCGATCTCAAAGTGATCTGATTTTTGAAGCATTGGATTCACAACATATTTCTCTATCTCTACATAGAAATTATGGCTGTTCTTTTTTACTTGAAAAAGATTAATCTAATCAAAGTTAGGGTATTAGTTGGAAGAGCATGAACTAGATATTTTATTGAATGTGTTCTTGTGTTTTGATGATATCTTGATCTGTAAGATTCCAAATGAGATGATTTTCAATTTGGAGTAAACTAGATATATAGGCCTACAAATTATTGTTAAGTCGAAACTGACTTTACGTTTGAATAATAATTTTGATGATAAACAAAGATACAAGAAATAAAAAGCGGCTATAATAAATCGTTACAAAAAGTCAGACAGAAGAAATCAGACAGAAGATTTCAGACGGAAGCAAACGAAGTAAAAATCAGACGGAGAGCAAAAGTCAGACGGAAGCAAACGTCAGATAGAAGTGAAAATCAGACGGAAGCGAAAGTCAGATGGAAGCAAACGTCAAGACAGGAGATTTCAGACGGAAGCAAACGAAGTAAAAATCAGAAGGAGAGAAAAGTCAGACGGAAGCAAACGTCGGATAGAAGTGAAAATCAGACGGAAGCGAAAGTCAGACGGAAGCAAACGTCAGATAGAAGTAAAAATCAGACTAAAGCAAAAGTCAAACGGAAGCGTTACTAAAGCAAAAGTCACACGGAAGTGTTACTGAAGCAAAAGTCAGACAGAAGTGTTACTAAAGCGAAAATCTGACGGACGCATTACAGAAGCAAAAATCAGACAAAAGCGTAAAAATAGACGATACTAAAATCAGACGAAGGAAGTCAGAAGTATCAGTCTGAGGAAGTTATAAAGCGCAACTGCCCAACCATTTCTTTAAAGATTCAAGAAGCAGTTATCAAGAAGCAGTTGAAGACGCAACTATAAATAAGGAGTTGAAGTTGAGAAGAACAACTTTTGAATTTTTACGAAAAATAACTTCTGTGATACAAGTACACTATACGCGAAATTATATACTACATACCAGAGAGTATTGTGCAAGCATTGTTAGAGCAAAATGTTGTAAACAAGCTCTATACACCTTTCTATTCTGAAAGTGATACAAATAGCCTGAGGAGGCTAAGTGTAAAAGAGTACCTACTGTAAAGAGACCTGAAGAGGCTC
>JANZLX010160392.1:0-14760 GCA_025531955.1 Erythroxylum orinocense
TCTTATAACATTAACACTTAAAATGAAATCAACCCATGTCATAAAATCTTACCAGTATTGACATAAATAATTTGCTCAAAAAATTAATCCATCAAACCTCATAAGTCATGTAAATCATGCTTAATTCATCAAGAAAATTTCGGGGTCCAACACGACCACTACTGTCCCTACCTCCAACCGCATCAAAATATGCCTACCTCTCATCAACAACTTGTTCTTCCTGAGTTTGTCGCTGAATTGTTTGTTGTATTTGGTCATATTAGGAGACAATGCTTATATTATAAATAGTGACTATAAAATATTAAGAATGAATATTAAACCATGAACTTCACATACATTTATTTCTCTACATCGACTGTTGACGAATGTCACATCGTCATGCTTCTTAGTATGAGTATGCACAAATAACTGTTGGGGTGTAGGCCTTATACCCTTTAACTTTTCCTACATAACAATAAAATGTGATAAGTTAAACTACAATTTATAAAAATTTCGGCAGAGTTTGCTCTATGTTTATGATATTGCCCCTGTTGAACAAAGAAATTCAATAACCACAGTCATATATGGAACCAAACATTTATGCCATGATCACAATCCATCATCACAACATTCACAAATCAATTTCAATTGGAAAACATCAAAGTACAAGATTAGAATATGTGTAATAGTTAGATACTTACTAGTCTCTCTGAATGCTCGTAGTGGGTAATTGATCCTCCCGTACGAATGGTAAGACTTTGTCCCCGTCCTAATGGCCCACGTCTGTTGGTCAAGTTATGCCTAGATATGGACATTGCCTCTAGTGTTGCCCAGTACTCCTGCCAATGACTCCATATACTCTCAGAAATATAAGGCGGTCGTATACTAGCCTTGTGTATCGCATTTATAAAGTCGTGATAACGTGTACAGGCTCGCTTCTCCCAGAAATGATGGATGACCCCATCGATACCAAAATCTCTTTTTTTCTAAAATAAAAAAGTAGACATTCGATAATATATTATCTACTATTATTTATGTAATGAAAGTATACAAATAAATGAAATAAGGACATTATTTGCATATTATACCTCAAACTCCTGAAAGTAAAAAGCCTTTATGGCCGGAGTTATCTTCTTCCATACTTAACCGCCAAGATCAATCCTCTCCTTAAATGTAGATGTCAAACGTTTGGAACACATGCCGGACGGAATCAACCAAATACAAGGACAAATACTTATTAGTTTGTATTATTCATAAACATATATAGTGTTACATGTGATGTCACTTACATATCATTTTGTATTATGATATATTTTCTTCCATCAGATGCTTTAGATCCAAGTTGGCAGTCATCTACTTAATCCGCTGTTGGCATAGTGGATGAAGGGCTCATGATGGGTGGTGTTCCATCAGGAGCAACAGTTGATGACCGATCAGCAACAACATCTGAAGGCCCTACAGGTGGAGGTGGTGACTCCGTTATAGCTTTAGACTCTGATGGTCTACCCTCAAAGTAAGTACCACCGAACATCCCTCAAAACCTGGGCCGTATAACATCTCGTTGTCTCTTTGGTCCCATATTTCGGTCCTGATATTAACTGTCAGACAATTTTGTTGAAATATAAACATTTTAACTAGTACAATGATTTCTAGAATAGTTATCATAAGATATTGCAATTTGTTGAATATCATATTGAATCACAAAGTTTGAATTCAATTATGAGAGTGAGCGTTACAGTCATAAAACAATAGTAGTTAGTTTGATAGGTTAACAAATAGTATTGCTAAAAAAAGCACAATGATATGATTATGTTGTGGATTCCATGTGACATGAGAGTCGGTGAAGGTAAATGAGTCCCTAATGGGTAGATTCTCGAGAAGGGTCCTAACATACTCAAATGCACCAAAGGAAACAATGAAATTTGTTCCCTCACGTGTAAAGTTATTAACATCTTCTTGCAACAGCCTTTTTGCTATCACTAAACTTGTAGATGAAATGGAAGAGAACGGTTTACCTACAACACAATTACAAACTCACTTACATATTGTCAGATTATAAAGCAGTAAAAGGAACCTATCATGAAAAGTCATTCATATATGAATAGTCGGACGAGCTGTGGGGAATTGACAACTTTCCCAAAACATCGGCTTTCTCTAATCCCAAATCGACCTTTGTGTCTTTGGTCTCGCCTTCGAAATCGAACGTTGTGTCATTGCTTCCGCCTCCAAAATTGACCATTGTGTCATTGCTCCTGCCTCTGAAATCGACCGTTGCGTCATTACTCCCGCTTCCTTCATCGTACATGTCATCTTGGATATGCACACAAACTTGAAACACGTGGTTTATACCATCGAATGTAAATACAGTTAATATCTTCATAAAAGGAAATTAGACTAGTATAATAAGAAAATTGACGTTGTTCAGATCATACTATACACCTTGGAGTAGAAGATCGGCCATGGAAGGCAAACAGTCATTAGTTAAAGTACTTGACATTTGTCCTACATTGTGTAATCCTTCGGCAGGGAGAATTTTGCCACATTCCTCCCAATGGAATGAATTACTACCATCCGGAACCATACGTCATGTCAACATTCCTTGATTAAGAAGTTGAATTACATATTTGACACAATATACTGAAAATTTTGAAATGATATTCGTTGTTGAATAAACTATTCACATACAAACACAAATTAATCGTTATCATAACTTAATTGTAAATTACAACCATCTTCATTTTCTGAAGAATATGAATCAAAATTTGGCTCCTCATCCGATCCCTGACCCTCCTCCTCCTGTCCAGATGAAATGTCAACATATTCGTTCGATGGATCGTTCAAAGGTTCATTATCATCATATGTAATAGATGCATTTATAAAATGAGCATCATCCTGGAACAGTTACTTTCATTTCTATTTTCTCCTTTTCCATGTGATTCAAAAACACCTCTGGGTTTAACTTTGCAAACCGTCAACCAATCTGACTTATCTCGTCATAAGCTAAGAAAAGGAACATAACACACCTATTTGGCTTGTATAGCCAACACGAAAGGTTCAAATTGTCGCAATCTTCTTCATCTGTTTATTTCAGCAACATTGTATCAGCTATGGATTTTTGTTCCAACATTTAGAGTTGGGTCAAACTAATAACATTTAAATATCACAGTTCGTTTGATTGGCAATGCAGGGTACTCAACTTCAAGTATCTCAAAAATTTACCATAGTAATCCATAACTTCGCCCTGTATGGAAACTCCACTATTTATTGTTTTCATACTATGACCATGTTATTCTATATGAAATTTATATCCAATACAGAAATACACCGGATACGATTTAACAGTTCACAAAGGTCCCTTAGCAATAACAGAAATGAACTAGTTGTCTATTGGATTTTCTAAGGCCTACATAAAAATCAATTATCATATCAAAAAGTATAATGTTATTTGAACATGTAATTGTTATAATTCATACTGACTTATCTGCGTAATTGCAAACTTACATATCTCTCGAACCATCCTGTAAAGTATCTTCCAACCTCATTATTCACTTCATCTTGTTTGCTGTCGGGCATGATGTTACGTAACAATGCCTTGTATAATTAAATAACATTATTATGTATTTTAGTTATGAACAAGACAATATTTAAACCATTGTATATAATATTGTTTAACTTACTGCATGAAAGGTTGAACCACTTGACAATTCAATAAAATGTAAGCATGGGCAGCCTCAATTTCTTGCTCTGTTAGCATTCTTCTTATTGCACGTCCATATGCTTGGCCAGGAAATGAGAAAATTGATAAGTTACATACAACAGCAGTCATTCGTCCCCTATCATCATTACAAGGAACTTTTCTTTCTCTGTTGTGAACATGTGGCTCAAAATAATGTCCACAAAATGTACTGGCTTCTTCCACCAAATACGCATTACATATGGAACCTTCAACTCTAGCTTTGTTTTTAACATTTTTTTTCAAGTGATGCAAATATCTATATGAACAAAAATATGGTTATTACAATTTAATTGTAACAACATGTCGTAATTACGTCAATTACAATAATTGGAATTTGAATCACCTCTTAAACGGATACATCCAACGATATTGAACTGGACCAGCTAGTTGTGCCTTGTGTGGTAAATGCACGAGTAAATGCTTCATACAATCAAAGAAGCTTGGAGGAAAAATTCCTTTTGACTTGTACAATATTACCGGAATCTTTCTTTGAAAAATTTCCATTTTTTGTCCAAAGTATAATATGCTTTCGGATATTTCCCAGTGCGAGGATCCCGATGTAACTTATTCCTTATACAAAAAAGTTGCAAATCAGCTCGTGATTTTGCATTGTCATTTGTCCTCCCTTCAATATTCGTGATGGTATTGAACAAATTGTCCAAAAAAATTTCAACATGCATCACATCTAGAATATGACGTATCAAATTCGTTTTCCAATATGACAAATCCCAAAAAATGCTTCGTTTTCTCCTTCCAAAGTTTTTACTGATGGTTGTGTTAACTTCATCAGCTTCAAATTTTGTTGCTTTTAGCAAGCCTAATTCATCAACTTCCTGCAAAATTGCTTCACCAGATTTGTAAGGGGGACGAGGTGTTTTTACCATTTTATTCTTCGTAAACTTTTGTTTATTGCGTCTAAATGGACGATCTCTAGGGAGAAATTTCCTGTGATTGTCAAACCAACACACTTTGCCCCCGTTTGGAAGATAAAAGGCATCATAATCGTTACCACAATAAGGATAACCCAAATTTCTTGCTGTGCCCCATCCAGACAACATGGAATATGCCGACAAATCACTAATAGTCCACTTAATGCCGCTCTCAACGTAAAATTCTGCTTCTTAGACACATCATATGTATGAACACCATATGCCCAAAGATGCTGTAATTCTGATATCAATGGTTGTAAGTAAACATCAATTTTATGCTTCGGATTTAAAGGCCTTGGCACAATCACTGTCAAGAACATATATGCGTCCTTCATACACATCCATAAAGGAAAATTATACGAAGTTATTATGATTAGCCAAGATCAATGTTGCTGACCGGATTGACCAAAAGGTTGGAAACCATCCGTCGACAACCCCAACCTTACATTTCGACTTCCTACTGCAAAGTCAAGATGGGTGTCATTGAAATGTTTCTATACTAGTGCATCTAAAGGATGATTCATTATTCCATCTTCCCGTTCGTGTTCATAATGCGATCTCATGTGCGATGCAGTTACGTCAAAAGCATAGAGTCTTTGAAGTCTCGGAGTTAGTGGGAAATAGTACATCCGCTTCCAGGTTATTAATTTCTGTTTCACTGAACGCTTTCCAAGCTTGAACCTTGGTTGACCACAAAATTTGCAATCTTCTAATTCGACATCATCTCCCCAATACAACATGCACCCCAATTTGCAGCAATCAATCGTCTCCACATGCAAACCAAGACCACTAATAAGTTTTTTCATGTTGTAAAAACTATCAATTATTGTATGATCAGGAGGCAATGATTCATTATACCACTCAAGAATTTTATAAAAACTTCGGTCCGATATATGACCTTCAGACTTGATGTTTAATATTCACGCAATTGAAGACAATTGGGACATTGTCTCATAATTTGGCCATAACTCTTGGTCTGCTGATTGAAGTAAGTCAAAAAACTATTTTGCCTATGGGTTAGGATCTTCTTCAATATTTTCCATATTGTGCTCAAAGGTATTATGACTTGCATCATATACCATTTGCAAGTACAGATTTTCAGTCTCATCTAAATAATTTGTTCGGTATCCAATCCCCTTTTCAAACTCATTGAAGTTGACAGACAATTCTGCCTGATTACCCCTTGAGGTGCTACAAATGTCTGGTTCCCCATGTCGTGTCCACTCAAATAATTGGGGATAAACCCTTTTCTAAGCAGATGCCCATTAACTTCATCACTCGGAAGGAAACATTTGTGTTTACACTTTCTACATAAACATCTGATCTTTGGCCCATCCATATATGCAGGTTGAGAACATACATAATCAATGAAAGCTTCAACTCCAGCAACAAATTCAGGATTAATGTAACCATCAGGAGTTAATCGTCTATACATCCAAGATCTATCAACATAACTCATATATGCAAAACTGTTAATTGTATACAATTAATCATGCGTTAGTATCATTCATGTCCGACAACTCGTACTAGACATCTACGATAAGACTTCTGACTCAGCACAACAAGTGTTGGTTGTGACTCCTAAGCTCATCGTATTTTGCACTAATAAGAATCACAAGGGCAATCAAAATAGAATGTGGGTTATAGTTCATGGGTTCACATCTAAATAATGAACCTATACTAAAAATCTCACATATATGTTTATAGTCAAACATATATGTGAGAAGCTATTTTCAAGAATTAAAAGTCGTATTAAATATTTAGTACTGCAAAATAGAATAAGTATTCATCAATATATGAATACATTTTGTAATTAATTGTTGACACATATAGCTAGTTTTCAAAATCATGCGTGTTTAAATTTGGAAATGAGATGTCAAGAGAAGCTAATAATGACGGATTAAGAATTAATGCAATAACATCCTTTCCAATTTAAGGTCATTGAAAATTCACACAATATAAGACACACTCATCTTATACGAATTCAATGATAACCCGATGTTCATTCGACAAACACATTCCCAAATTAAACATAGTTCAAAAGAAATTATCACTAACACTAATTCACTTACCTCAACCGAGGTGCAGACAGATCTTTTTGAAGTACGTGAACAGGATGATAATGACAGAGCAATAATAGAGAAACTGCCACAAATATCATTAAAATGTGTGAAAATACAATTTTGACATTGTGACTCCATAACTGAACATAAATTTCATTTTAATACATGTTAAAGCTTATCTTTAATCTTGCACCAAATGAATATACTGGAATGTGTGCAAGTTCCTACAACCAATAACAAATACGTTGATAGGTTAGCAAGCAGGAAACCTTTTGCAAATTAATGGGAACGAATCACATTTTTTACCTTAAATTTTAAATTTTTTGACAACCATATAAGCATCTATGTAGTCAAAATTACACAGACGTCATGTCAAGTATCGCGAGTTAATAGTGTCATGACATAAACTTCGAATGTTTTTGGGAATAAAATTGATGTTTTAGTATAGTGCACATGGTTAGGATATTTCCGTGTGCATATAAGATATTGAATTATATCATTTACTTATAAAATACTTTAGTTTATTTGATAGTACCATGTATCAAATAATTTTTTTATTTGATAACTCTTTGATTCAGTAATCTATCTATTGAAAAAGTTCTCTAAATTAAATTATTTGTTTGTTTGATTGACATATTTAAGTAATATGTTATGTAATGACTATCTTGTTCATATCATTTATTTATTTAACCATTTATCATAATGCTATATCTTTTCAATTGATTTCAAGAAAGAGTGTTAACAAATAAAAAGGTTGAAGGACTTATCTGTTGACTTTCTATGCCATAATTAATGAATTGACCTATTTGAATTATAAACATTTCACTTGTAAAGAACTGTTCATTTGGACACAACATGCTGTCGACAGAGGAGAATTATATTAATAAGGATATGGAATGCTCATCAGTAAGAACAACTTACTTGGTGCTAATACTTTTCTTAGTAAAGTTTACAAGATTGGAAATGTTTACAAGCATATTTTTTGGCAATTTACCATTCAACATTATTAGGATAATCACATCCTATAATGCAAGGGATTAATATCTTCTATCTTTAATATATTATCAAAATTATTACTTGATTTAAGTTTATGGGTAGTATTTTTTTTAAGGAAATGCATACTTATTTCAATTCTTTATTGTTTTATATGTAAGTGTTGCAATACTTATGATGTCAAAAAGCAAGTATGTCTAAATAATACGATTAGTTATTAATCAATTGTGATATGGATGATAATTAGAAACTTTATAACTTTTTGATTTATGTGAGGCATATCTCATTATGTAAAAAGGAGAACTCGTTAGCTTGGCATAACATAAATGATGATGTTATACAGAGTTTAGTAAGTATGACTATATCTATGATACATGGTCTATACTGGTAGCATCACATGATCTATACTGGTAGCATCCTAGTAACCAAATTATGACCACTCAACTATTAAATTTGACATATATAGAATAAATAAATAAAGAATATACGAAAAGAAGAGATCGAAGCATTCAATAGAGAGGCATTACAAGATAATGTCAAATATAGTTAGTAAGCTGAGGGATGTTGATCATATTTTATCAAGATACACAAAAACTGTAATTTGCCATACAATCTTCACGTTTACAAATATTAGGAGCAAGTGAAAATGCACTTAACCTATAATAAGAATATCAAAATGATGGAGAATGGTAAAAGACACCTATTATAGCAAATGAACATATTGAGGCTTTCGAGTTACATAATGAGATAAATTTGGCTAAATAATGCCCATATGAAGATGTGAAAAATGGAAAGAAAGCCATTTATGTCATGCTTCTAATTAACGTTGGATTCAACACTAAATTCCATAATGGTAGAAAAGGGTAATTTTATTGGAATTATAATCATCATGATTTTATATTGGATAATTTATGATATTGAATGTTGTTTGTTAGACAAATAAAATTAGTTTTTATTTTAATAACAATATCTATTGCTTATAACATCAATATAAATTTGTGGCATATTAAACTTGGTCATATTGGATAAATATGAATAAATTAACTAATCAAACTAGATCTTTTAGACCTACATAAGGTCTAATTGTCTACTTGAAAACACTGTTTAGTTGAAAAAAAGACACGAAAACCATTTAATGTAGGACAAAGACTTATTAAGCAATTGAAATTAATTAATTAAGTATTTGTGGCTAAATAAATGTGAAAATAAAGCATGGGATATTGATTTTTTCTCCTTTATCAGTGACTATATTCAGTATAGTTATATCAAACACTATGCATTTTGTCAAACACATGGTATGCATAAACTTCTTCATCCCTAATTCAAGATAAAATCCAAAAATTTTTCCATTATTCTCCAACAAATACATAAAATATATTAACAATCATTAAATAAAACATTTAAAACCAAACACAAACTGAAGGAGAAACAAAAATATTCATCCACCAATTGTCATTCACAGGAGAAAGGAGAGTAAGGTTTTCCAAAACAATACCTTGGGTTAAGATCGTCGGAGCAGAGGACGCCTGCGATGTAGGCCTCTACGATGACAGCACAGCTGAAGACGACGGCGATGGCAGTAGACGGAGGCGACAGATCAACGAAGAGGAGAGGAAGAAAAACCAAACCAAAACGATGCCTTTTTGGTTATATTTTTTTTATGTTTATAACTTTACAAAATGACGTCGTTTGGATTTTAACCAAACGACGTCGTTTTGTTGAAGCTATAAACGTTATAGCCACATCCAGAAAACGACGTCGCTTGGTTAAGTTATCCAAAATGACGTCGTTTCGGGATAATTGTATGATGTCGTTTTTAATCATTTCAATGATGATGAATTACAAATAAAATTACTGTCCGTAATTATCAATGGAATTTATTCCGCTACTGCACTTTATTTCTAGACCAACATTGCCGACATATATGTGTTTTCGTCAGTATTTACCGACAGAAATTTTTCAATCCCTAAACTTCCGTCTTTATTTCCATCTTTTCTTGTAGTGCAACACTAGTTCACTATTTCGTCAGATTTTCTCTCTTTCATTCAATCAATCTTTTTACACTTAATTCATAATTCTACCAAATTTTGTGGAGAGGTAAACCAATGTCTTAGGAATCCAATGAATGAAGAATCAAAATATTTGGAGGCCTAGAGAAGAAGTTTTTATCGAAGGAAGCAAGATGATTCGGCTGCACAATGTTCAACACCCATTAGAGAGCACTGTAGCATGACAAGACAATTAAACATTCACTCTTGCAATTAACTCACGGGCGTGAATGAAGAAAGTCACGCTTGTGTGGGAGTCACGTCTGTGAGGATAAATCATGGGTTTGAGAGGAACATGAGTGTGCAAAAATCATGGGTGTGATAGATAAAGACAAAATGTTGAAGAATAAATACTATCAGACCCGTCCCACTATTATCACTCTATCTCTCTCAATTGATTTCAGATTGTTATGAATTGGTAGAGAAATGTCTTACGAATCCAATGGTTTAAGAATCAAGTCATTTGGAAGTCGGATGAAGAAGATATAGCCAAAAAACCATCAGATGTTTATCAGCTAACAACCTTCCAAAGTCGCCATCATGCAATTGCACGATGGTGACTTTCACCTTTAAAACATTACACGATAGCAACTTTCACCCTTGGACTTCCAAAGTCACTATCGTGCATTTGTATGATATCAATTTTTGTCCTTCATTCCTTAGTCGCATACCCAACTTTAAACCTCCATAACTTTTGATCCAGAATTCCAAAAATTGCAAACTTTATATTAATGGAAAGCTAAAAGAAAGATTTACAACTTTCATGAAGAAATTTTGTCAAAATCTATCTAAATCTATACAGCTAATTCATGGAAGTTCAGATCAAGATTTAACCTCTCTTATCTCTTCATTCTCAACCAACTTCTCTAACGTATTTTCCTTCACTAAATCCAACACTTAAATTTTCATTTCTAGTTTTTCCACTCCATTTTCATTTAATTCATTCTCCAAAAATTTACAGTACCCTCAAATATGAAATTTTACTCAAAATTCTCAAAATCATCACAAACCCAAATATCAGATGCTCATCTTTTTCATATTATGCGTTTTACCCTTTTCAACCTTTTTGGACAATCTCTATTTTTCTTCTCAACTTTCATTTTAGGCAATCTTCTCATCTCTTGTTATACTTATCATTAAACTAGCTTAACTTCATTTCCACAACAGATCAAAATGAAGACCACACTTAACACCAAAAACAGAGCATATTCGGGTAACACTAATTCTTACACTTCCATTTTTCGGTATTTTATGTTTTCAACAACAACTTCATTTCATTATACATTTTGCATTAAAAATACTCCACGTTAATTCACTTATTCAAATTCACCTTTGCTAACACTTCATACATTTTCATGAATGAATAGTACATCAACCATATACGTAATCTTCTAACCCATAACAGAGACAAATATTTTTTCATCAACTTACGTAATTTTTTTTATATATTACAATCCAGAATCTATTCAATACAGTTGTAATCAATTCCTAATTCTCAAATCCATCATTTTAGTTATTCATCACCGTAACCACAATTTTCAGCAATATCACATTACAATTCAATTATACCTGGAATGTCAATGAGTCCATGTACAGTCGTTTTAAATATGTGCAAAAATTCAAATCCACATGCATGTATGCTGACATTTTGCTAAGCATGAAATGCAAATTTTAATAACTCTCACATTGCTATTTTCTCCATTATTGAAATCTAAATTCTAACTCTTAATATAGGGACAGGATGTTACACGTGTAACCTCTAAAGTTGGTTCACTATCACCAAAACACAAACTACACTTTGAAGTACCTTTAAAGTATTTCAAAATCCATTTCACTACTTCCTAGTAAACCTTCCATGGATTTGATAAGAATCTGTTCACTAACCCAATAGCTTGTGCAATATCTAGCCTTGTACTCATCATTGCATACATCAAAGATCCTACTGCTAATGAGTATGAAATAAAAGACATACCATCTTTCCCTTTTTTTTGTTAAAGGATATGCACGTTTATTTAGCTTGAAGCGAGGCATCAGTGGCGTGATAATTGACTTGACATATTTCATATTGAACCTTCCTAACATATGTTTAATATGCATTTTATATTACAACCATAATTTCCTACTCTTCCTGTCCTAAGTTATCTTCATGCCTAAAATCTACTTTGCAGGTCTCAAATCTTTCATATCAAAAGATTTAGACAGATACTCCTTTAACTTCTGAATTCTACCAATATCTTGACCCACAATTAACATATCATTAACATATAAAAGAAGAATGATAAAGTTCTCACCGATAAAGTTCTCACCTGTAAACTTCTTGAATGCACACAAGTATTGACGTTAGTTCGCTTATATCATGATCTATCATAAAAGAAATGAACTTTTGATATCACTACCTTGGAGCATGTTTTATCTAATATATGCTTTTCTTTAACTTACAGACTAGATTCTCTTGCCTTTAGCTTTGAAACCTTATAATTGCTCCATGTATATCTCCTCTTCTAAATCTCTATGCAAAAAAGCAGTTTTAACATCCAACTACTTAATTTCAAGATCCAAGCAAGCAGTCAATGCAATCCTTTTTAAATTGAGTTTATCTTAATCATTGATGAAAATGTTTTATCAAAATCAATGCCCTTCTTTTGATTGAACCATTTTCACCATTAGTCTTGTCTTATACTTCGCCAGCTTGTCACCATCTTTCTTTATATTGAACACGCATTTGTTCTTTAGGGCCTTTTTACCTTTTGGAAGTTTCATAAGCTCATATGTATCATTCTTGTTTGGATATTTCATCTCTTCCTTCATAGCTATAAGCCAAAAATCTTTGTTTTTACAAGATGCTACCTTTTGCACATTCTCAGGCTCACCTTTAACAGTAATTGATAGAAATTTTGAATTCAAATATTTGTTAAAAGGCCTTTTCTCCTTTTTTGACCTTCAAAATTATATTTCATTAGCTGTTGGGTTTGATTGCTTCCCTACTCATTATCCTCAATAAATTCATTTTCAGCATTGTTTAAATGTGGTTCGTGTAGCTTATCATTATCAAGATGTACCTGATCACTATTAATGTGTCTTTAGTCACACACTTCATCTCCTTCACCTGTAGATTGCTCAGTAGTGATATAGGTTAGAGAAGAATTAATGACGCCATAGGATGAGCTACTGTGTGGACTTTATTTTCACTTAGAATATCTCCACCTCTCTTGTGCTCTTTGAATATCACATCCTTGCTCTTGAAAACTTTTTGCTTCCTTGGATCATAAAATCTAAAGCCAAACTGATCACCATTATAGTAAACAAAGATGCAAGGTATCACCTTTAAGTCAAGCTTCTGTCTCTGATCCTTCGGTATATGTTTAAATACCTTACAACCAAATACTCTTAGATAGTGGTATGAGGGATCTCTACCTGTCTACACTCTCTAAGGAACCTCAAAACCTAATGGAATTGAGGGAGCTCAATTGATTAAATAGACTTCAATTTGGACTGCTTCATCCCAAAATACATTCTAAGCATGCAATGAACCTTCTCCATAATTGTTTTATTCATTCACTTAGTAACACCATTATTTGCGGAGTACCAGGTTCAGTATTCTCATTTTTAATGCCATGCGATGTATATTATTCTTCAAAAATCTTAGAAGTATACTCTCCCCCATTATCTATTTGCAGGCACTTCAGCTTCCTCTCAACTTCCCTTTCGACCATGATATAAAACTTTTAGAAAGTTTCAAATATTTGAATTTTTGTTTTCAATATATATGCTTAAGTCTTCCTTGAAGCATTATCAACTAATGTAATAAAGTATTTGTTACCTCTTAATGACCCCTTCTCAATTGGGCTACAAACATATGAATGCATCTACTCTAATATCTCCATCTTTCTTATAGTTCTTCTCTTGAAAGAGATTCTATGCTACTTTTCAATCAAAAAATAATTACAAGGATTCAATGACTACGTATTATTAACTAAGAAAAGGGATTTACCAGCTAGTAACTTTAATCCTTTCTCACTCATATGCCCCATTAATTGATGCAATAGGTTTGGAGAAGTTTCCTCTTCAACTGTGTATACTTCTCCATCACCATATACTTTTAAGTGTGTCTTGTATAATGTGTGACATAGCTCTGCTCAAGCAATAGTCATTGTTCCCTTCAACAATTTCCACTTCATATCCTTGAAAATGTGCTTATATCCTTCTCGATATAACACATTTATCTATAATAGATTTAGCTGCAAATTGGGGATGTATATTATAGTTTAAGAAGTATCTCACTTTTGGAACACAATGATATGATGCTCCCATTTCAATCAGTCACTTAGAACCTGAATCATTGATATGAAAGCAATCGCTTGTAGCACAAACTAGGGACAATTCATCATCTATGTTTGAAGATATTGCGTGTAACATCTCACCCCCGACAGGAAGGGTAAAATAGTAAATTTGGCATAGGATGAGATGAATTGGATAACTTAGGACTGTTCATGCATAATAGGATTGGTACACAGTGTCATTTGTGCACATGAAAATAATTGTACATGCATACATGACATTCTCGGTTTTCGTGCCTAATGTAATTTTATTGTGATTAACGTAGTTATTGAGTTTGAAAAATTATTCTGAGTGATCCATTGAGTGTTTTACATTTTACCGAATTTTTAGGAATTTTTTCTGAAATTTTTCAGAGAAAATTTCCGGACCGGAAAAATCGTCAAGTGGCGAACCGACTGCTTTTCGGTAGCGAAAATTGCTATCCAATGGCACTGTCATAGTGGGTATCTTATTTTGGAATTGAACTTATGGACATTGGACTAGAATGGGTCAGATTCCAGTAGGGTTTCTAAATCCTATACAAGAGTTTTGTTTTTTTTATCTATTTTGTCTTTTTCTAAGGAAATGCCACTTGTCCTCTAACATTAATGATCTTTTTCCTATACTCAATTGTTTCTCTCGGTTTTTGCCTAAGAAAAGAATGAAAAGTTGATTATTTTGCTTGTTTCTTAAGT
>JANZLX010160401.1:0-14759 GCA_025531955.1 Erythroxylum orinocense
TTAGAGAGAGATCTTCACTAATTAGTTGATTACCCATAGGATAGCTTCATAACTAGTTAAATTGGTGGATTGATTTTGTAGATTGAGAGAATACATAGTCAATCCCATTTTATTTGGCTAGGGACATTTGATTACACCTTGAGAGAGGGTGATTGAAACATTAAGACATCTAAGGTGAGGCATAATTCAATCAACAAGGTAGGATGGAGATAAGATAAGGAAAAAGTGATCTCTAATCTTTAATAATGAAATTAAAGTTTCTGCACTTTTGTTACATTATATGTTCGTTGCTAGTTTGTTTAATTTAGTTTATTTTTTAGTTTTTATTATTTGAATTTGAGCCGTAAACAAAACACAACCTGAATTAAGTGGTGTCCAAGCACATTCTCTATGGGACAATATCTGCTTTTTACTATATGTAACGACCTGTATACTTGCAGTTTTTAACGTAAAATAAATAGTTTGTTTTTGCATTCAACAAGTTTTTGGCACCGTTCCCAGGGATTGTTTTGTTTAGCATCTTGTTTAGTTTGGGTGACTTTGATTTAAAAGTGTTTGATACTCTTCCTTACGTATTTACAAGTGCATGAACACAAGGAGCACAAGAAGGTATAACGAACTTAGCGAAGAAGAGTTTTTAGACATTACAAAGCATGAAAGAGAGCTAAGAAGAGCTAAACTTCAAGACAGAATATAAAGGAATATGGCATAAAGAGAGGAAGGAGGAGCTGAGAGGACATTGATGGACTTTATGAGGCCAAGTTTCAGTCCTCAAGGAGTTGTAAGGCCTACGGTTCAAGCCAATAGCTTTGATATTAAGCCGTCACTCCTCAACATACTTCAGAGTAGTGTGTAGTTTTATAGGTTGTCAAATGAAGATCCCAATGCACATCTTAATAATTTCTTAGAGATCTGTGAAACCTTCAGGTTTAATGGAATGTATGATGATGATGTAAGGTTAAGATTGTTTCCTTTTATCTTGAGGGATCGAGAAAAGGCATGGTATAACTCATTCAATTTAGGGTAAATCACTACTTGGGAGCAGCTAGCCTAAGCTTTTCTGGCTTAGTACTTCCTCTTGACTAAGACAACAAGAATCATCAAAGAGATCACAAACTTTCAACAAAGTTGTGGGGAGTAGATGTATGAAGCCTAGGAGAGATTTAAATAATTACAAAGGAGTTGCCCCCACTACGACCTTCCGAGGGAGTTCGTTTTGTAAACATTCTACAATGGTATGAATCAAAGCACAAGGGGAACCAAATATGTAGCTGCAAAAGGATCTTTGATGAGGAAAAATATTGATGCAACTTATGATCTTTTGGAAGAGTTGGCAAGCAATAGTTGCATGTGGTCAAATGAAAGGAGTAAATAAAGGTCTAAGGAGCAAAAATGGATGATTCCAATTGACTCAATAATAGCCTTGCAAGCATAAATTACCGCCCTCACCAAGCAGTTGAGCAACATGTAAGGAGCTTCATCATCCACAGTCAAGGCCATGCAATTACAATATGAGTTATATGGGTAGGACAACTATGACACAGTTGAATGCTTCTTGCTAGGAGTTAATGGTACATAACAAGTAAATTACTTAGGCCAATCGCAAAGAAATAACGATTCCTACTCTAACACTTACAATCTTGGGTGGAAAAACTAAACAAATTTTTCATGGAATACTAATAATGCAGTTAGCTAAGTGAGAGCAAAAAGACCTCTCAGATTTCAAAAAGACCGACTTGGGTCTTTAGAGAGCAAAATGAACAAGTTAATGGACGTATTGGGTTCAAAATTCTCAAGCCAAGAAAAGGGTCAAAGAAGCAAGAAGAGACTCAGAAGAAAATGGAGGCAAAGTTTGACCAGATTGCGAAGAACCACGCTTCATCCTTCCGCAACTTGGAGGTACAGGTAGGTCAACTTGCTAATGCTTTATCTTCTAGGAATGCAAGAAGATTACCAAGCAAAACCGAGGCCAATTCAAAGGCACAACTCAAGGCGATCACACATAGGAGTGACAAGCAATTAGAGAAGCCAAGTGTGCAAAAGAATAGCCAACAACTGGAAAAAGGTAAAGGTTTAGAGATAGAAGAAGAGAAGGTAGAAGAGAAAGAAGAAGAGAAGCCATATATGCCACCGCCACCCTACAAGCCTAAGATTCCATATCTATAAAGGGTGAGATAACATCAAGTAGACACTCAATTCTCCAAAATCTTGGAGAAGTTGAAGAAGCTTCAGATTAATTTGTCTTTGGTGGAGAATGTATGCCCCAAGTATGCGAAGTTTCTTAAGACAATTAGTGATGAGCAAGTTGAATTCAATATGACTAAATCTTTGAAGAAGCCGATGGATGGAAGTGCATGTATGAAGATTGATGATGTGAATGATTGTTGGGCCCCGAATTTTTTTATTTTATTTTATTTATTCATTGATTTTATTTATTTATTTGTTTACTTTTATTTATTCTTTATTTTGCTTTAATTGTTTTAATATTTTTAGATATAGTTAAGTCTTGAAATTAGTAAGGTTGAAGGGGAATTAGAAATTAGAATTAGAATGAAAGGTTAGGATTAAATTAGAATTAAGTTAGATGGTGTTATAAGGAAGTAGAGACTTATAAGGCAAACTAGGGGCAAAATAGGAAAGTCATTGTAAGTGGAGGGCATTATTGGAAGGAATAGGCATTTGGTGTGTTAAATTAAAAGAAGAAGGAGAAGTTGTCTTAAATGCTACAAAGAAGAAGAACAAAACGTGAGCTAAGGAGAAGAAAGAAGAGAGAATCGTAGAAAGCTTGGAGAGAAGAGGAAAGAAGAGGAAATCAAGCTTTTAAAGGTAAGTTACATCCTTGCTTATGCTAGATTCAAAAAGGGGATAAAATGGAGGTTAGGGTTTGTGTTGGGAATGGAGGAAGAAAGAAGAGAAAGGTGAAATCAAATTGATTTTGGGATTTCTAAGTTAGGGTTTTGGTTTCCTAGCCTAGATGAGTTTTAAGTAGGCTAGGTTTAGAGTTAATTTAACTTTGTTTGATTCTTGAATGTTATGACTTTATTTGGAATGTATTCGTTAAATAGAAATTTGTTTAATTGAAGGAAACCAAGGAAGCCTCACTCAAGAGAGAGAGGAAGGGCAATCTTGAGCTTAGATTTCGACTTTTAGGTAGGTAATACTTTTATAGTTGTTGTGTTATGGGAAAATGCCCTATTTGTGTATGTGTTTGTTTTAAATTCGAAAATGTGGAATTGTGGTGATTATTCGAAAATGTATGTTGAAATAGGACATATTTTCTTGAAATGAATGAAAAGTATGAAAATATGAGAAATTTGAAAAATGAAAGAAGCATGAAAATGCAAATTGTGATTGTCTATATTGAGCATAGATTTGTTTGTGATTGGGCAAGAGAGAATCTCGTTTCGTTAGTTGCGTGCACGTTGACCTATAGCCTTCTCTCGGCTGCTCGCTTAAGGCTACGAGATCCTGAAAAATCAGACTCATTTTGTTCACGGTGTAAACCGTTTTGTTTTACGGAAACTCTCTAGCCATTTGCTGTGCATTTCATTATGACTTTGTTGAGTATGAAGCATAATAAAATGTTATGATTGATAGAAGATTCCATAATATGCTTTATGGGATAAACTTCATTTATTATGAATTATGTGACAAATTTGCTAATGAATTGGATTTCTTGGAATATATGTGTTTATGCGTGTTGTATGGCTCATTACCGATGGCTATAAACGTTTTAGCCACTGAGCCGTGTTGCTCACCCCACTTTCCCTCCACATGTGCAAATTGAGACAAGCGTCAAACCTTGCAAGGCATCGGAAAAAAACTCCAAGACTTTAGATACTTTTGTATTAAGTTAGTGACTAGCTTTTGAATAGCTTTACCAGCATATCAAACATTGAGCATCTCATGTATTTTGTATCTTGTGTTTAATTCATGATGGATATGTTGATATGTAATTAAAGCTATGCATGAACATTTATTATGATCGGAAATAAGAATGAGAACTCTAGCATTCTCTTTTGTGTATGTTGGTGTTGGTTTGCGAATTATGTATGACTTTGCGTATGACTTTGCGAATTGTGTATGAACTGTGTATGTGCATATTTATTCATTGATGAGCTTGCTGTTGGGTTGTGCTTGGGAATAGCATGTTGGATGTGGAGGTTGGAAATTGTGAGTTATTGAAGTTGAGTGCAGATGCTGCAAATTTTTGGGTTGATGTGTTCATAGGGTTAGTCTTGTCTATGCTGAGCTTATGCAAAATTCTGGGCTGATGTGGATTGAATGAGATCGAGTAGCCTTTTTGAGAGTTGTATAGGAGCTGCATAGCTTTCCAATGATGTATAATGTGCTATTTTTTTATGTGGTAGTGGGAAGATGTGAGTTGATGAAGTTTGGTGCAGGTGTTGTCCAATTGGTCAATTTCGGAAAGAAACCTTTAAGTCGATTTTTGACCATTATGGAGTTAGATATTGTTCTTAGGATCTTCATAGAAGTTGTAGATCTTTCTTTTATCTTTCCATAGACACCAAGCTTGTAAAATTTGGAGTTCTGGTCAAAAGTTATAATGTTTACAAGTTTTGGTACTGTTTATGAAAAGCTTGTTGATCGGTCACCTTGGAGTGAATTTTTGACCCCCTTAGAGACTGAACTTGTTGTTGAGTCCTTTATGAAAATGGTAAAGCTGTCTTTTACCTTTCCATTAATACCGAGTTTGTAAAATTTGGAGTTCTGAGTCAAAAGTTATGAAGGTTAGAAGTTAGGAGGTCGGATCGGCTTTTCTCCTGATCCGACCTCTCTCTATTCTTTTGGCCATAACTTTTTCGTCCGACCTCCGATTGACCCGATTTTGAAGCATTGGATTCCTAAGACATTTTTCTATCTCTCCATACCTTATTGATCAGTCTTGTTATTAACTTGAAAAAGATGGATTGAATCAAAGTGTGACGATCGGTTGAAAAAGTCTGAACATGCTTCAGTATTTTCGTGATATCTCGGTTTGTAGAAATTCGAATGAGGTGATTCTTGTTTCAAATTAAACTAGAGACTCGGGGCTTTAACTCATCTGAAGGAATAAATTTTCAATTTGGACTCTAAGAGTTTCAATTTTTGGAACGAAGTTGGTGATAGTTTTCAGTCTCGGTTTTACTAGAGCAGAAATTGTTTTGGGCTATAACTTCTCCATTTCTAAACCAAATTGAGCGTTTTTGGTGGCGTTAGAATTGTAAGTCAATGGGGAACAAATGTTCTGAAGAAGTCAGTCAAAAATTTCAAGTGGAAGTTCTCCAAATTTTGATCAGTAAGTTACCAGTTTTGAGTCCTCCATGCTTTTTGCTTCCGAATGTTGGACTTCGGAGACGGGGTCTAACAATGATTGTGTGAAAGAAGTTAAAGAGGAAGTTATTGAAGTGCATAGGGATGAGAGTGTGAGTGAAGAGGAATTGTGTGAGGATGGTAAACAAGAGAAGTTAGAGAGAACAGATGCACCCACAATACCCTCCATTGTAAAGCCACCCACTGTAAAACTAAAACCCTTACCTTCCCACCTGATCATATACACATTTCTAAGTAAGGACCACACCCTACCCATCATCATTTCCAATCAATTGAATTTTGAGCAAGAAGAGAAAGTGGTAGAGATCATTAAGAAGAGGATGCAAGTCATGGGATGGCAAATTTCTAATATTATGGAGATTAGCCCCAATGTGGTGATGAATAGGACCTTAAAGAAGGATGCAAGACAGTCAGAGAGAGGCAAAGAAGGTTAAATCCAAATATATAAGATGTTATGAAGAAGGAAGTGTTGAAAATTTTAGATACAGGTATTATATACCCAATTTCAGATAGCGAGTGGGTGAGTTCGATGTAATGTGTGCCTAAGAAAGGAGGCATGACAGTGATGGAAAATGAAAATGTAACGCCCCAACATATACCCTGAAAGTATTATAGCATGTCTACGGTGTATTAAAAAGTTGACATATTAAGTACATCTAAGTATAGTAAGAGACATAATGGTACTTAATGTAAAAGACAAGGGTAAATGGATAATTTGTTCGCTTCGGCAAGGACATAAATACTTAGACGTGAAATATATATGGAAGTTTTTTATATGTTTGCTTGGATTTATGAATGTGATGTGAGGGAATTGAAAAAAGAAGTATTCCATAAGTATATGGGATGTTTTTGGTTAAATTGGATGTATTTTTAGTTGCTCTTGCATGATAAGATCGAAGTTAGTTAATTTGGAATGTGTAATTCGTTGAATGGATAGGTTCTACTTAACAGATTTCTGTAATTTGGTCATATCTTGGCCTGTAGACCTCCAAATTGGATAATTTCAATTAGAGATTAAACTAGAGACATAGTTCTAAAACTTTTATTAAGGAACTAAAATCTAATTCTATATCTTTTAAATCCTGTTTTGAAATTAAGTTATGACTATTGTCTTTGTTTTCGAATAGCCTGTAGTTTTTGGGATATAACTTCGATATAATTAACCAAATTGCATGAAATTTATGCCATTAGAAACTTAATACGTAGGGTAATGAAATAAATTGATAAGATTATAGGTTAATATGGGAATTAAAGGAAGAAGAAAGGTCAATATGCAATTTTCCTAAAGTCAACTCATAGACCAATAAGATTAAAGCATGTGTGTCCAATAGAATTATAACACATGGTTCAATAGAATTTAACATATGGTCAAATATAATTTTAATGTATGATCCAATAGAATTGTAACACGTAGTCTATGGGGATTATAACACATGGTCTAATAGGATTGTGACATATAGTCCAATGGAATTGAAACGTGTCTAAGGCTAAAAAATTCATGAAAAGACAAATGGAGAGGGAAGATGGACAAAACTTTGATGGCTTAACTTCATATTTTTCTCCTCTCCATTTCACCTTCTTCATCCCATCATTTTTCACTTAGTAATTCAAACAAAACCAAAGAGGAAGGGAAGAAAAAGCATTAGAAGAACAACTTTGCCAATTTTAAGGTTTGGGACTTCACTTAGTTGATGTCTGTATTTGTGTATGTTTGAATGGACATAAAGATTCATTTGGATATTGGAATGGTTTCTGGGATGATGCTTTAGTATTATCTTGCATAGAATTGGTTGAATATGATAAGAGAGTATTGTGTAATTGTAACATTGTTTAGGTCATAACTCAACCTAAAAATGTCTAAATTGAGTGATTTTAGTTGGGCATGAAACCTAAGATATAAAACTAAAAATCTCTAGAAGAGACTCTGACTTAACTATGACTATTTGACGTTGGAACTTAGGATAGAAAATGGTTACCTGATGTTGTCCCTGTTTTGAAGTAACGTCTGATATTTGGTCTATAGCTTATGTGTTACAAGTCTAAATGACCTTATCTTTGGTGTTTTGGAAAATAAAGACACGGATGGACAAATGTCTAGAAGACCACGGATTCCAATTCTAACTTTTTATATATGCATATTAAGGAACAAGTGGAGTCCGTCAAGTAATTTGCTTCTGGACTGATTGTTTGTCTATTTTTAGACCCACCATGAGCTTAGCCCAAATTGCACTATTTTGTTTGTTTTTATTTTTTATTTCTGATTTTTATCGAATTTTGTCCGAAACTTTTTGAACGTATATGAAACCTTTCAAACACTTAAAAATTTAATAAAATAGGACTTATCATGTGCGAATTGGGTGATTAAACATTGAAACTTAATATTGAACATAATGCATGCTAAAAAAAACTTACATGTACATAAATGATTTGTTTGCATATTTATTGCTCATATATGTATAGTATGATTATAAAAGTGTGATTTTGACACCTTTCTAATGGTGATAATCCCTTTCTAATGGTGATAATTTATGACTTGCGTGTATGAACACAAACACATATTTTATGACTTGAAATGTATATCATATAACTTGTCAGTATATGAATTGTGAAATTGACAAATGGTTAAAGGAAATATTACAGTGTCTACTTTATAATCTTAATGGTGGATAGATGGGCATGCCTATAAGGTTATAGTGCCGCTACTACAGTTTAACACTACCGGTGTCCACAGTTTGATACCTTCAAGTATCCACAGTTTGATACCTTCAGGTATCCACAGTTTGATATCTTAGGATATCCACAACACCCGTTATATACACCCATAGAAAGTGTACAGGCTTAATATAGAAAGGAAACTTAATAGTTACAAATAAGAAATACAATATGACAACATGAATAATTGGTATCGATGAGCATTTGTATAGGTTATAATGATGAATTGTAATGATGTGCAATTATATTGATAATTTGTATCAATGAGTATTGAATATCAATATTTGGCTTATAAATGTTCATTTTCGATATATGGATATGTTAGAGCATATTTGCATTATGTACTTTGCTTAAGTATGCCATCATTGTTTTCATGAGCATTGAATATCAATGTTTAGTTCATGAATATAAATTTATCATATATGATTTGTGATATTTTTTTATGTGTGTGCTTAAAAATGCCTGTTATGAGTGGTCATCTAAAGTAATTGTTTTCCTTACTAAGTTTTCAAGCTTAGCACGGGTATTAATCCGTGTAGATCCAAGTCATAGGAGTGAGGTACAAGGAACATCTACAACGACCAAGGTCAACAGTTAAAGAGAAAGTACTCTTGAAATGTCTTTTTAGTTATAGATGATTGCACATGTAATGAAAAAAGGAAATTATATGTTTTCTTTTGGATTACAATGTAAATGTAAAGATGTATTCCTTCTCTTAAATGATAATGTTAAGCATTGGAGAGTTTTGTAATGTGTATATGTATAGTATTGAATAGAATTGTATACCTTGAATGCGTGTACACGAATTTCGTTACTATGTGTATGGATGATTGTATGTTCTGTATAAGGGGTGTTACAGAAAAAGGCGAAAGGATTTCCACTAGGACCATAACAAGTTAGAGAGCGTGTATTGACTATAGGAGGCTCAATTTGGCTACTAAGAAATACCATTTCACATTACCTTTTGTCGATCAAAAGATTGAGAGGGTGATTGACCATTCTTTTTATTATTTAATTGATGGATATTCAGGGTACAATCAGGTATTCATATACCCACATGACTAAAAGAAGACTACTTTCACTTATCCTTATAGGATTTTTGCTTACAAGAGGATTCCTTTTGGTCTATGTAATGCACCAGCCACATTCTAAAGGTGCAAGATAGCTATCTTTGTGGATATGAATGAAGACTTATGAAGATATTTATGGATGACTTCTCTATTTTTGGAGACTCTTTTGATCATTGCTTGTTTAATTTGGATAAAGTGTTACAAAGATGCGACGAGTATCATTTATTCTTCAATTGGGAGAAGTGTCATTTTATGGTTTAAAAAGGAGTTGTTTTGGCTCATAAGATCTCATGCAGGAGGAATGAGGTAGATCAAGCTAAGACTGAGGTGATTGAAAAGCTCCCCCCTCCTACCAACATCAAAGGCATCCGAGCATTTCTTGGTCATGCAGGGTTCTAAAGATGGTTCATCAAGGATTTTTCTCTTGTTGCTAGACTCTTAACTCAATTGTTAGTTAAAGATGTGTCTTTTGTGTTTGATGATGATTATTTAGATACTTTTAACAAGTTAAAGAAGGGACTTACAATAACACCTATTTTGACGTCGCCAAATTGGTCACTTCCTTTCGAGAGCATATATGATGCAAGTGACCATGGTATTGGTTATGTACTCGGACAACAAAAGGAGAAGAGGCTACATGCAATTTACTACGCCAGCAAGACTTTGGCAGGAGCATAAATGAACTACACCACTACTATGAAGGAGTTGTTTGTAGTGGTATTTGCATGTGAAAATTTTCGTTATTACCTTTTGGGCTCACAAGTTACTATGAAGGATGCCAAGGTTAGGCTCATCCAATGGGTGCTTCTACTATAAGAATTCAACATTGAGATTAAGTACAAGAAATGAGCAGAAAATGTTGTAGTGGACCATCTATCGAAACTTGAAGGGGTACAAAATAAAGAGGAAGAAAATTGAAGAGATTTTTCCTAACGAGGCCTTAATGATGGTAGAAAATCCTTTTCTTCCTTAGTTTGGGGATACTGCCAATTATCTCTCAGGTGGTATTCTTCCTCCAAATCTCATGCGTCAACAAAGGAAGTGTTTCTTATTTCAGTGTTCTCGCTATATTTGGAATGAACCTATGTTATATAAAATATGTGCTAAAAGTTTGATTCACAGGTATGTCCCTAACGATCAAATGCCTGAAGTTTTGACTAAGTGTCATAATTCAGTTTATGCAGGACAATATGGAGCGAACAAGACGACTGCTTTCATTTTGGAGTATGGATTCTACTGGCCAAGCTTGTTCAAGGATGCTTGAGATTTTTTATTGCATTATGATAAGTGCCAAAGAGTGGGCAATATTTCGAAGAGAGATGAGATGTCACTTTCAAATATCGTGGAAGTAGAGATATTTGATGTGTGGAGTTGGGATTCATGAGACCATTCCAATCTTCCATAAGTAACTCTTATTTGTTGGTTGGAGTTGATTATATGTCTAGGTGGGACGAAGCAATAGCTACTCCAACAAATGATGGCAAGGTGGTGCAACGGTTCATCAAGAAGATCTTTACTAGATTTGGGGTGCCTATAATTATCATAAATGATGGAGGGAGTCACTTTTGCAACAAACCCTTTGAGGTTCATCATAAAGTGGTAACCCCTTACCACCCATAAACAAGTGACCAAGTGGAGGGGGTGAATAAAGAGTTGAAGAAGATTTTGGAGAAGGTAGTAAACACTTCAAGAAAAGATTAGGCTTTGAAGCTGGATGATACATTGGGGGCTTACAGGATGACTTTCAAAACTCCCATAAGTACGACACCATATTGACTTATGTATAGTAAGACTTTCTTTTTACCATTGGAGTTCGAGCATAGAGCGTACTGGGCAATTAGAAAATTGAACATGAATTGGAAGCTAGCAGGCGAAAAGAGATTGTTACAATTTGATGAATTGAAGGAGTTAAAGTATGATGCACATGAAAATTCCAAGTTGTATAAGGAAAGGGCGACATGATGCCCACATCAAGAAGCAGGAATTCAAGAGTGGGGACTTAATGCTTTTGTTCAATTCGCGACTTCAGTTATTTCTCGAAAAGCTCAAGTCAAGATAGAGTGGCCCCTTCAAGGTTATTCAAGTATTTCCCTATGGAGCTTTGGAGTTGAAAAATGATATGGGTGAAACTTTTAAGGTTAATGCGCATAGGTGCAAGCTCTACTTTAGAGGGTCATTCTCATAAGAAAGGGAAGCACTTTCTTTCCTTTTACTCAATCTTTCATGATTGCATATGAAATGGTCAAGCTAAAGACCTTAAATTAGCATGTTTGTCTTTGTGTTAGTGTGCTTTTTCTTTGGTTTGATAGTGTTTAGTTTGGTTTTGATTGGGTTTAACTTGTTTCGCCCTTCGATCTCTTATTGTTTAGGTGCTAAATGATGTGTTTTGAGGTTACTTGAAGGTTTGTTATGCATGTTCGGTGTTAGGTAGTTTTGAATTTTGTTGTTGGATTAGTTTAAATTCAATAAATATCCCGAAAGGATGGAGGATTATATGGATTATGGAATCTATGAAAGTGAGCCATAAGGTATATGGTGAAAATAATGTGTTAGGGAAGGATCATGGAGATAAAATAAGGAGAAAAGACAAAAAGTCAACGAAGTGCAATAATGGCCACGACTACGATCCTGGCCATCATCAGCAAATGCCATGATCGTGTCCTAGCAGGCAACAATCGTGGCCTACAACAAATTAAATCTGTCCCCCACGCGATTTTGAGTTTAATTTTTTACCATTTTACCCTTGCTTCACATATATATTCATTTCTAACCTCATTGTTTTTCATTCACTTTCATTTTAACTTTATTTCTCTAAGTTTAGAACCTCCAAACTTTCTCCCTTCTCTCTAACCAACTTTCAAACTTACACCCTCTTCCAACTTCCACCTACTTGCAGTCCATTATGCTGCACATTAAGCAATTAAAGAAGCGTAACCAATCATTGGGAAGAAATCAAGTATTGAGTCGCGGGTTATGGAACAGAGTGAAGGATTTTAGAGTACCCTTTCCAATCTACTCAGAGGAGGAAGGTATTCGATTCCAATCCCTTAGTGTTAAGCAGGTAGTAGTCCTAAAATACTTCGATTTTGTTACGTTAGAAAGGCTAGAATTGTGATATAGAGTTGAGAATTTAGCGGAAAGAATTCAGCTGAGCTAATTTATACACTTCCAATATTCTGTCTACCAGGAACTTAACCAAGAATTATTTACTTCCTTTCAGTTTGAAACCAATAACCCTAAGGAAATGTGGTTTAGGTTACGGGAACAACCCTATGAGTTGAACCTTGAAATTATGTGTGATATTTGTGGTTTCCCTGAATCTTCCATTATGGATCAGTATGATGACTTTCGTGCTTCATGCTATTGGAATGAGCTCATTGGGTTGGAGCAGGTCGACCCCAAAAATGCCCACAATAACATTATAAAAAGCCATGAGAACTTGTTGTTACATAAATTCATGTGTCAAATGGTATTTGACATATTAGAAACCAAAAAGTGCTAAACGAAGGAACTTTTTATGTTATAGTGCAAAAAAAAATCTCAGTGTGCACCTTCACAAATGTTATGAATGCTATTGTTGTGACTCTACATAAGAGGAGCAACAATTTGGGTATGGGTTACTTGGATCCCGCCATTGTTGAGTACTACGGTGTGGATTGTAGCGGTTTAACCATCCATCGCCTTGATTTTCTAAATCACCATCACTTGTGACGTGCTGAAATCCTAAAGTCCTATAACATAAAACTCCGAGACATCAGCCAAAAATCTCGTGTGAAGACCAAGGCCAGTTCTAGCGTAATGCCACCTTAATAGCCAGAAGAGGACTTGACTAGCGAGGAGTTCAAAGAGAAAGAAGAAATAGAAGAATGTAGTTAGAAGAAGGTGTTCGATGCAATGTCCACCAACACCCAAACACTTACAGACACACTTGCGGAAAATTTTAGGATAATGAAGGAGATGGCCCGCACACAACGAGTTTAGAGCTGGGATATACGCTGGATTCATCAGTACTTTGAAGCTCAAGATGTACAACTGCTGCCTCCGACACCATCCCCGCCTCAATCCCCATGAGTTCATGTTTTAACCCATTTAGTTCCTCCAATTGTTTTTGCTTTTCATATATTGTGATTTATTTCCCCCTTTCGTGTGTTTGTATGTTTCCTTCTCACACTAAGGACAATGTGTTGTTCAAGTGTGGGGAGGGTTATGTTTTTTCCTTTGAGTGTAAATTTTGCATATTGTTATATTAGTGTGTTTAGATTGCATATTGTGAATTGTGTGAATGTATCGATGGCTTAGATGTAACGAAATTGATTTAATTTTGAACGTAATCTATTTGATTGTGAAGAATCATTAGCTTGCAAAATTAGTGATCTGGGTTATTCTGCTAAAATATACAAGTTAATTAGGATTCAGTGTTCACACTCAAAACAAAATGATTATGTTAATTAATCACACTGAATCCTTAATATTAGGAGGAGACATAAAAACACACAAAAGGGAGAAATTGTTGGGACTCGATCTGAGAACCGGACCCCAACCGAAAAACGGACGGAAAACGGAAAACGAAAAGCGAAAGAATCCGAAAACACGAATCGGATGCGAAACGGAACATAAGGCGAAGTCGAAGCAAGAAAATGGTTCAAAAGAAACGAAACTAATGTCTGACATCCGGGAACTAAAACTTTTTGACAAAAACAAAAGGGTCGCGTTGCGTTGGAAACCCTAAGACTAAACCAATCCGAATCGGTATAATTTCTTTTTTCACTCTTATTCAATTCATCTTTAAACAAAACAACTTGGATCCATACAATTTCCCTTTTTGGAAATTCATCCTCATTAAAAACTCAATTCGTAAAATTCTTATACATTCATACATATCTCTTAACTCATCAATCTAATCAAATTCTTATTATTTCATTTACCATAATCTCTCACACATGACTAAAATACAACCAGCCCCACCCAATTTAACAAAAATTGGGTAGCATAACGGATGTATTTTGCAAAACCCAAAAATCTGCAAAGGTTCAAACACACTTCTATAATGACATCCAACCATAACAATCATCACTGGACCTCCTGTCCGGAATCCCAGCATAAGCAAACACAATTCTAAACCTAAAACACTTCAAAAATTTTCAGTTCAGCCAACAAAATCAATCTCATTTTCCATATCTCAATTCATAGTCATATTCATATCTCCATACATATACAAACCCCATTCATATCCAATCATATTCATACATCATATGAAATTCCCATTCATCTTAATTCAACAAACAAATTCTCAATTCAATTCAAACACAACCTAAACATATTCAATCCCATAATCATACACAAATATATAACTCAAATCCATACATAAATTTATAATCCAAGTTCTTATACAAATTCATAAATCATTTACATCATCCCAAACTAAATGCATCCCTAAATAAATAGTAGCATTTTCCGGCCACAAATACTACATCAATTTTCATAATTCAAAAATATAAAGATACAACAATCTCCACAATACACAACATAAGCTTTACAATCTCGCTTAGCATAAGCACTAACAGACGAAAATCTTGACTTCCTTTCATCCGAACTCCTGCTCATTACCTGGAGATGGGGATGAAAGGGGGGTGAGCTCGACGG